>CM074725.1:259382632-259577639 GCA_037306005.1 Rhinophrynus dorsalis
TATCTGTATAATAAGGAAAACACAAATGAAAAACTCAACAAGGAATCACAAAAAGCAAAGAAAAAAGTGCAGAGCATGACATCTGCATATCTTTCACAATACATGGGCTCTTTCCGTGGTGGGTGCTTTAGTTCCAGCCGCTCTAATTCATCCTTCTCCAAACTTCTTCTTTTGAGTTTAGATGCTGAGAAGGCTTTTGATAGACATGACTGATGTTACCTCAGAGAAGTCCAAGAACTGTATGGTTTTGTGGCAGCTTTCTCACCACTTGAAGCTTCCTTCCACTTCTTACCCTCCGATTGTCATTCATAACGGTACTTGTCAGGGCTGTCCTTTATCACAGCTTTTTTTTTACTTGGAAGTTGAACCTTTAGTGATTATTATTAGGGGACACCCAGAAATGGGGGGATTCGAACTGGGATACATATATACAAGATTTCTCTCTTTGCCAATAATGAGCTCCTGATGCTGTCACAGCCACACATTTCCTTTCCTAACTTACTGGTAGTGCTTAAGGCATTCCAGTGTCTATTAGGCTTTAAAGGGATAGTAATACTTCATTTTAACTTTATTTTATTTTGTAGGCATTAAAAAAAACATGAAGAATGATATAAGTCTTATCTCTGAAACCTTTATGGTTTAAGAGATATTCACAAACAAAGTATCCCCCCCCTGTTCAAACAGATCAGAAGGGAGATGCCCAGGTAGACTGCAGAGAGGGACAATCTTCAATTAAGATAATGGAAAAAGCTGAAAAACTTGTCAAGGGGGGAAGGGCTTTCATTGTTTTCATACAAAGAAAATTGTCCCCTTCTGTTATCTGTCCTGTCATACAACCAGACTCACATCTGAGAAGAGATGGCTTACACTAGGAAAAAGGGGCGGGGAGGGGAACTTTGCTTGTGAATATCTCATAAACCATAAAGGTTTGAGAGATAAGACTTATATCGTTCTTCATGTTTTTTTAATGCCTACAAAATAAAATAAAGTTAAAACGAAGTATTACTATCCCTTTAAGATAGTTCTTCTAAGTCGGAAACCTTGACTGTCAATCTAGATGCAGACGATCTGGCTAAACTGCAGACTAATTTTCACTTTAATTGGAGAACATCTTCCATTAAATATCTTGGGATCTAGCTTACCTCACAATACCACTCCTTCTGTCAGTCTAAATTCCCTGCCTTTCTCTCTGAGTTTTTGAAGGACAATGCAGCATTGTAAGGACTTCAGTATTTCCTGGTTTGGTCGTATAGCCTCTGTAAAAATGAACATCCTTCCTGGCCTCTTGTACTATTTTAAGACCTTACGAAGCAACAAGGTGAGATAAATAGTTGGCTGCATGGATCCTTCTAGCGCCCAGTATTGCAAATAGTACCTACACATAAACATTGGAATAGGACAACTGGGGGGATAAACGGTATCTTTATTCGTCTTGCTGTACAGCCTTCCATAAACCATATCCCGCAAGTCTGGTGCTTTGGGCCCACAGAAGCATCACACAAAATAGAAAAAAGGGGACAGCACTCACCCGTTAAAAATTAATTATTTTTATTATGTGCTTCTGTACATAAAACAGGGTACGGTGGTCTTACACTCATATTCCGAGCCGACAGCTGTCTCCTCACAATGTGCGTGTAAGGCCACCGTACCCTGTTTTATGTACCGAAGCACATAATAAAAATTATTTTTTGATGGGTGGGTACTGGCTCCTTTTTTCTATTTTGTGTGTATTTTAAGACCTCACCTGTTTCAGTCCCTAATTCAGTCCTTGTGCTCTCTATATCGTTTCATCTGGAGTGGAAAGAGACCGCAAATTGTTAGACAGATCCTTTCCCTTCTGAAATCTAGATGGGGACTTTCTGTCCCCAATGTTTTTGCTTACTATCTATTATCTCATCTCAAACAATTCAGCTCTTGGTTCACTTCACCAGGAAACACTTGTTGGGTTGACATACTTGTGCATTACTTCTTTTACTTTCAGGTTTATTATAGCTTCCCAAAAAGTTCAGGAGTTCCTCCTCATTGACTCTTCCTACTGTGATATTACAAACCTCTATCCTGGAATTGGGATTTAAGCATGACCCCTCTTTACTCACATCCCTCAACGCTCATCCCATTCCTGGATAATCCTACTTTTCCCAGCGGGGTGGGTTCTTCTCTCCTGTCTAAATGGAGAGTGACTAATGTTTACACCATTTGTGACAGTTTGACAATCCCTCTTTTCCCTCCTTAGAATATCTTTAATGTCAGATTTCTCTAATTTCAGGCAATTTTTTGTCCTACCTTTAGGTAGATAAATTTGTGGTTTAGAGACTGAAATTGATGTGCTTGGTGTTAGTAGTAATAGTGGTGGTGAAGCAGCTGGTGGGACTAGCATTACCACAGTAGATCCTCATGCTGATGCTGAGGTGATAGGGAAGTAATGCAGAGTGGCCAGACTGGCGGTCAAGGGAGCCCACAACAGTCCCCTTACCCCCACGGCATTTTCCAGATGGAACATGATCCTGAAGAAGGCACAATTGTTGCCTAGCAATAATACCACCACCACCTTGAGCACAGATCAGCTGCCTGTGCTTGCTGCTAGTGCTGCTAGTTTGCCTTTTTAAGCTTAACAAGAGATGGCAAGTGTGACAGTAGGGGACCCCCTGTCACAAGTCTAATCACCTCCAACCAGTGAGCCGTCTGTAATAGAGCAATGGCAGCAAAGAGCGACTGGTGGTGGTGATGATGATGATGGCGGAGAAGCTGGGGTGGAAGAGACATTAATGGCCTTTTAGCCCAAACCGAGAACGAATGGGAGACAGATATGGGGATGGAGGTGAGCATTTGGAATTTGCAGAGTTTACTGCTGCTGTAATTCTTGCTGCTGCTGAGTTGTAAGGGCTGCAGGATGCTGAGGAGCAGGTTAGTGTGCCACAGACGACCATGGACACAGTGGGAATGGAGTCCAGTGATACAGGATTAGGACAGGCAGCAATACTCCTGGTCCTAGTTGTAGTGCTGATTCTGAGGCAGTAGCAATAACAGCAGCAACATCATCCTCTGCCCCAGAGAGTGGAGGGGAATGTGGAGGAGAAGAAGAAAGAGGCCATTCTTATCCACCTTTTCCCCTCCCCCCTGAAGTCATGGGTGTGGGACTATTTTTCTCTTGGGGCAGGTACAGTACACTCATCACCAATGGCACTGTGCACAATTTGTGAAAAGTCAGTGAAAAGAGAAAGGAGGGATCGCACCTTGGTACACCCTCCCGATAACACACTTGTGACATTTATGTGAAACAAGTTGAAGTCAAACTCCCACTAAAGAAATTGGGCACCACTGTTGCTGTACCACTTGCCTCTCCCCAAAGGCAAAAAGAGGCGAGGTGGAGATCAAAGAGGAGGAAGAATAGAGAACTCAGCAGAGCCTGAAATTTGATGGAGAATGAAACACCTGGCTCACCATCACCTTCTTCCTCTGGGTCTGGAGCAGGAAATTCATGTAACTACATCTTCTGGTGGCCCACCTCATTCATATTGATCTCCCCCACCAGCTGATATCCATCACCTTCTTCCTCTAGGGTCAGGAGCAGGAAATTCATGTAACTACATCTTCTGGGGATCCATCTCGTTCATATTGATCTCCCCCACCAGCTGATAGCCATTAAGCAGATGTGGCAGTTCATGTCCTCCCATTGCACATTGTGTGTGCGCTGACCACACATGGCAGTTTGGTGGAGGATAATCGCAAGCAGGGCATCAAGTGGCATCCGAGGAGATTCGATCCTGCAGAATATACTAAGGCCAGGATTCATCAAGATGCGAATGGCTTAATGTGCAAGAAAATCGGAGGATTTCTCTGCATGTTAACCATTCTCCCATTCAGCAACTTATGGATTTTATTGGCCATTGCTTATTCTTCAATAAGCGATGGCCAGATAGATCTGCAAATCTGATCCGCTAGCTTCAAGCTGGCGGATCCCATTTCAATGTATGGAGGAACACACGCATACACATTTTAACTATGAGTATGCATGTTTTTTTCCCCTGACTGGCCAATTTACGCAATTTTCCCTGCTTCACATATGAAAAGCAAAATGTTGGCAAAACAAGTTAAAAATCACAGCCAATAACAACACACCAAAGTAACATCTACATTCAAATTGTCAAGGATGTCCCCAGGGTGTTAACCTTTGGTAGCTGGAGGGGGACGCTGGGGAACGTAGTCTGGTTACATTGCCAGTTACCCCGATCCCTTGCTGCGGCCAAAGCCTGATAAAGGTGGTGGCCATAAAGACCAGATGCCGGTCTCGGTTGAGCTGGGACCCTGACCAGAATGAGAGTGGGAACACATCGGGGTTGCTTTCAGACCAGGGACCCAGTGATGACCCCAATGTCACAGTACCTTGTTTCCAGCGCAGCCGCTTCAGCAACACTCAGCGGCTTTCCATGCGTCATCTGCAGGCAAGAGGCTTCAAGCATGCTGCAGGGCTCTGTTTTATGTGTGTTTGTTTCCTGTAGTCACCTACTACCTACTTCCTCCCTGTATCTGCTCCTCCTACCTACTTCCTGTGGAGGGGTTTAAAGGGCAGACTGAGTCCTGATTCAATCATTCTTACATTGTTGTTCTGAGCAGTTCATTTTCTGGTATTCCTGATTCCTGTGTATGATCCGGCTTGTCTGTCCACCCATTCTGGTGTTGAGCTGTGGCTCTGTCTGACTATTCTCCTTGGTGTTCCGATTTGGCTCAGATATCCTTTCTAGTGCAAACCTGTGGCTCCGGATGACTACCCACTCCATGTATGACCTAGGCTTGTCTGACTATCCACTCTGGTGTTGACCTGTTGCTCTATCCATTGCACATCCAGCATACATACGCTCCAGTGGATATCCTATCTGGTGCAAACATGTGGCTCTGGCTGACTACCTGCTCCGTGCATGACCTAGTCTTGTCTGACTACCCACTCTGGTGTTGACCTGGGGCTCTATCCACTGCGCATCCAGCATTCCATCGCTACAGTGGATATCCTTTCTGGTGCAAACCTGTGGCTCTGGCTGACTACCCGCTCCGTGTATGACTTTGGCTCGTCTGACTATCCTATCTGGTGCTTACTAGAAGGCTCTGTCTGTTCGCTCAGTTTGTTGGTTCCGTTATTCAGACATCCTTCCTAGTACTGACCTGGGGCTCTAGCAGACTCCTAGCTACTGACTGCAGGCTGAGTCAGTATCTCTTGGGCATTACCTTACCACAAGACTTCAGTGGGCTGAGCCCTAGTCTCGGACAGTGTGGTGCAGAGATTGGGAGACTGCTATTCCTGATACAGTGCTCACCGTTTCAATCACCCACTGTGCGTTTATTTATATATTGCATTACTGTCATTATTCTCATAATAAAGGTTCTATTAACTATACCGTCTGACTCCTGGTTTTGCTTGCCAGCCATAACAGTACGTAAGGGTCATGACAACAAACGATAATAGTGATTCTCCTTTAGAGAGAATATTTGACAGAATGCAGGATCAGGATCAACGTATTGATCAGTTGGCAAGTGCCTTGCAGACCCTGCTTGGCAGAACCGCTCACTGGGAACGCTATAACCCGCAGCAGGTGGCCACCCCAGTTTCTCCTTCAGCACCTACAGCTGATACCATCTCTGATGCAGGACTGGTCAGAGGGTTAACTGGATCCGCTCCACTCCCACAACGCTATAGTGGGGAACCTGAGTTATGTTGCAGATTCCTTAATCAGTTGGGCATATACCTCGAGATGCTTCCTCATGCCTTCCCTACTGAGCGCAGTAGGGTTGGACTTATGATTTCTCTCCTGGCTGGCAAGGCATTGGCTTGGGCGAATCCATTATGGGAGACGGAGAAACCCATAATATATGATTTTACTCAATTTGTGGCCTCATTTAGAAGTGTATTTGATGTGCCAGGTCACGGGACCTTGGCTTCCAAACATCTGATGACCATCCGCCAGGGTAACCACACAGTGGCAGGATATGCAATAGAGGTTTCGGACCCTAGCAGCCGAAGTAGGGTGGAACAATGAGGCCCTGATAGCTGCATTTTCCCAAGGGCTTTGCGATAACACGAAGGACGAGATTGGTGCTTGTGACCTACCTAATAGTCTGGATGAGATGATATCCTTTGTCATCCTCATAGATACACGGGTCTGGGAGAGACCGTCATTTAAGGAGCCCCTGAGGAGGCATCCTACCAGCATGCCCTACAGCTTTTTTTGCCCACCCTTCCCTCCATCACCTCCCATGCCTCCTGATTCCGACCGTATGGGTAGTGAACCTATGCAGGTGGGGGCTACCCGACTCTCTGCGGCAGAGAAGGCCCATAGGTGGAGGGAGGGACTATGTCTGTACTGCGGTAAAAAAGGTCACTTCCTGAAATCATACCCGGTACGTCTGGGAGACGCTCGCACCAAAAGATCCTGTCAGGGACAGATTTTAGGTGGCATCTCACAGTCCCCTGAAGCCTCTCAGGCTAAACCTTTGTTGAACATAGTCCTATCTCGGGCCAAAGAGTCTATCCCTATGCCTGCTCCTATAGACTTTGGCACGGCAGGTTATTTTGTGGACGCCGCATTCGCTGAGCGTTTTCGGATTCCTTTACTGCCTTGTGACACTCCTTTGGCGGTTGAAGCTATTGACGGCAGACCCCTGCTGCCAGCACATATTACCCCCGAGATGGCCCCACTTACCCTAAGCGTAATAGCCCTGCATAAGGAAACCTGAAGTTTCAGGTGATAAACTCCCTGCACTATGCTATTGTATTAGGGTTCCCATGGTTACAAAAACATAATCCTAAAATTGACTGGAGCATGTGTGAGATATTGTCCTGGGGGACTCTCTGTGAGGAGTCGTGTCTTTGACGTCCCATCAGACTTGCCTGTGCTGAGTCTCAAGGCCTGCCAGAGGTCTATTCACAGTTTTCCGAGGTATTTAACAAAGTCCAGGCCAGAGCATTACCTCCTCATAGACCGTACGATTGAGCTTCTGCCTGGGACTACCCCTCTGCGGTGTCGTACGTACCCTCTATGTGTGGAAGAGAATAAGGTCATGAAGGAGTATGTGGCTGATGCCTTGGAGAGGGGCATCATTCGGAAATCCTTATCCCCTGCAGGTGCTGGATTTTTTTTTGTAAAAAAGAAGAACAGAGAATTACGCCCTTGTATCGATTATCGGGGCTTAAACAAACGATGATGGTAAAGAATGCATATCCCATACCATTGATTACTGAGCTGTTTGACCACCTCAAAGGTTCTACTATCTTTACTAAGCTCGATTTGAGGGCGGCTTACAGTTTGGTCAGGATTAAACAAGGGCATGAATGGAAGATAGCATTCAACACCCGGAGCGGTCATTATGAATACCTGGTCATATCCTTTGGCCTGTGCAATGCTCCCGCTGTCTTCCAAGAATTTATAAATGACATTCTGAGAGAACTTTTGCAAAGCTGCATTGTCGTTTATCTGGATGACATCCTTATCCATTCTCCATCGGTGGAGACCCACTATGCTGATGTATCCAGGGTCCTTTCGCTCCTGAGAGATAACAACTTGCTCTGCAAGTTGAAAAAGTATGAATTTCACAAAACTCAAGTAACCTTTCTTGGGTATGTTATATCCGCATCTGGGTTCACGATGGACCCCAAAAAACTTTCTGCTGTGATCCAGTGGCCTCGTCCGGAGGGACTGAAGGCGATTCAAAGATTTCTTTGGGCTTTGCGAACTATTACCATAAATTTATAAGAAATTTCTCGACCATTGTAAAACCTATCACTGACATGACGCGGAAAGGAGCCAAAGTGTTAGAATGGTCTTCTGATGCACTATCTGCCTTCGACAACCTCAAGACAGCATTCACTGCGGCTCCAATCCTGGTACATCCCAATCCCACCCTGACCTTTACCTTGGAGGTTGATGCATCAGAGATTGGAGTAGGCACCCTCCTTTCTCAATGGTCAGCTCCTGGAGAGGCTTTACGCCCTTGAGGCTACTTCTAGAAACAACTGTCCAAGGAGGAGATGGTTTATCAGATTGTGATAGGGAGTTGCTGGCCATAATCTTGGCATTAAAGGAGTGGTGTCATCTGTTGGAGGGTACCAGATCCCCCATTTTGATTCTTACAGACCACAAGAATCTGATGTACTTGTCTGAGGCCAAGCGGTTGTCCTCCCGTCATGCCAGATGGGCACTATTCCTATCCAGGTTTAATTTCGTGGTTTCCAACCTTCCGGGCTCGAAAAAGTGAAGTCTGTAGCCCTGTCACGCCAATTTTGTAGTAGGTCCAAGGAGGAGGTTCCTCCCGTTCCAATCATTCCTGCTGATCGCATTCTTGCCATGAAACGTACCAGCATTACTTCTCCCCTGGGAGAGGAGATACTGGCTGCTCAGGCATTTGCTCCTGCTGAGACTCCTAGTGGGAGATGTTTTGTACTGGCTGAGTTCCGTATCAAAATTCTGGAGACATACCATGCTTCCAAAATCGTTGGCCATATTGGGCGGCTTTGTCTAGACTGTTTTGGTGGCTGAGCCTCCGCTCTGATTGTGCTGCCTTTACCGCAGCCTGCACCACGTGTGCTCAAAATAAGTCTCCTCAACATCTGCCGGTAGGCTTGCTCCAGCCTGTGGCCAACGGGGAACGTCCCTAGTCACACTTGTCAATTGATTTTATAGTCGACCTTCCTAGGTCCATGGGCTTTACTGCAATACTAATGATTGTGGACAAATTCTCAAAAATGTCTCACTTTGTGCCACTTAAGGGCTTACCATCTGCGCAGGAATTGGTGATGGTATTGGCAAGGGAGGTGTTCCGACTCCATGGTATCCTGAAGGTGATCGTGTCTGATAGAGGAAGCCAGTTTGTGTCCCGCTTCTGGAGGTGTTTCTGTGCACAAATGGGAAATGAATTGGCATTCTCCTCCGCATACCACCCGCAATCCAATGGTGCAGCAGAAAGGTCAAACCAAGCCTTGTAGCAATTTCTCCACTGCTATGTCTATGACCACCACAACAATTGGGCTACCCTGTTGCCCTGGGCGGAGTTTGCCAGAAATTGTGCTGTGAACTCTTCCACTCAGAGTTCTCCATTCTTGATCAACTATGGGTTCCAACCCTCAGTTCTTCCGGAAACCTTCCGAGCCCAAGCTATTCCAGCTCTTGATGAGCATTTGCAGGCACTCTGTTCCTCGTGGGTTCAGGTACAGCATACCCTACGTGGTTCAGTGCAGCCACAAAAAAGACAGGCTGACCGCAGACTTTTGCCGGCACCGACCTTCCAGGTTGGAGATAGAGTGTGGTTGTCATCCCATAATTTACACCTCCAAGTCCCATGCAATAAACTGGCTCCTCGATTTATCGGTCCCTTCAAGGTGTTGCGCAAGATCAACCCGGAGGCTTACACGTTGGAACTGCCTACCATTAAGGCCTTAGGGCACTGCAATGGAGGGGCGCCGAAAAGGGAGAAGCTGAGCATTTTTTTTTTTTTTTTAAATATATCTGCCGCGAGGGAGCGCTCATTTACACTACTAAGCGCTCCCTCGCGGCGTCCATGGGACGCTCACAACGCAGAGTGACCCAGGCTCTGTAGTAATACAGAGCGCTGGGAGATGACATCATCTCCCTCTGCTCTGCATTACTGAGAACAGCGCTGGGAGCTTCAGCTCTGTGCCCATGGAGGCACAGAGCTCTCTTATGGCTAGACCACCAGGGACTCAAGGTAGGGGGATCAGGGGGCATTGTGGAGATGAAGGGGCATTATGGAAGGGGCAATGTGGAGATGAAGGGGCATAAAGGAAGGAGCAATGTGGAGATGAAGGGGCATTATGGAAGGGGAAATGTGGAGATGAAGGGGCATTATGGAAGGGGAAATGTGGAGATGAAGGGCAATGTGGAGATGAAGGGGCATTGTGGAGATGAAAGGAATAAAGGAAGGAGCAATGTGGAGATGAAGGGGCATTATGGAAGGGGAAATGTGGAGATGAAGGGCAATGTGAAGATGAAGGGGCATTATGGAAGGGGAAATGTGGAGATGAAGGAGCAATGTGGAGATGAAGGGGCATTGTGGAGGTGAATATGTGGGCGGGGGCAGGGGACTGTGGCAAGGTCGGGGGGCAGGTGGGTTGTGTTGGGGGAGGCATCAAAATGCACCTTCGCCTGTGTATACAAAAATCCTTGCACCGGCCCTGTCTGAGATGCAAATAAAGATCAAGATACACACAAACGCGGGGTTATTCACTAAAGCGTGATAAAGAGGTGATAATGTGGAGATGACTTCCCCAGTGATATCACTTCTCCAGTTCCTGTGTTATTCTACAGATCCCATGCACTAAGATCTCCAAAATGTAACAAAAGGTTAGTGAATAGACTCCATAGAATAACATAGGAACTGGAGAAGTGATATCACTGGAGAAGTCATTATCTCTACTTTATCACGTCTTAGTACATAACCCCCAGAGAGTTCTTATGATCATTTTTTTACACTGTCGAGTTGAGAACTTTTTAAAGACTGCAGACAGAGGGCGCTCACATCACTTTGAAAGCAGATGAAAAAAAAATGAAATCACGTATACACTAAGTATAAAGGGTTAAAAAACAAAGATAGCAAGTAAATTAAACTAGTGTGCGCTACTAAAATAACACACTTTTGCATAAAGAATTACTGCTCCTTAACCTTTTGAGTGCTAGACACCCCTCTGGCACTAAGAGGGTTAAACCATACAAATTTGAAAGACATATCTAATGTATTGCAAGGTTATTTTCAGCAATTAACCCTCTGAGTGCCAGAGAGGTACGCAATGCATTGCAAAGCACTCAAACGGTTAGCTTGCTGGTATTCTTGCAACACGTCACACACATCTTTATTCAGCAGGACGCAGACATTATTAACATTTCATGTCCAGTTTGCTGTGTGACGTATCACATTTGAAGTTAACACCAATGGCTACAGGCAGAATGCAGATAGGACTTTAACCCCTTGAATCCGATGTTCCCAACAAGGTGCCATAGCAGCTTGGCGTGCCATGGGCACAACCCGTGGCTTCCATTTCTTTTTTTCTATGAAGACTAGGATGGGCAGGACTGGAAAAATATCAATGTCCCTCACCAGCCAGTGAAAATTAAAGTTACTAATCAAGAGATGGAGTGTTGCTAGAACACCCAATGATTAACACAAAGAACAGCATAATTTCTAAATTGCTGCCAATTATTTATATTTATAATATTTTCTACTAGTAACAGATTAGAGGTGGAAATTACCAGCCATGAAGACAGGAATGTTGGATTTCAAATGGATTTGTATGAAAGTTGTTGGGCACAGAGCGTTGCCGATTGTTATTCTGCTTATGGAACCAGAGCAATGTGTTCCGTACCCCTCTGGCACTCAAAGGGGTTAATAATCAGGTGATTGTGTCCTTCATGACATCACTGACATATGACCTCTGTAATGTTAGACTGCGCGGTAAGGGGACATTGAGCACAAGGAAAAGAAAAAGATGGGAACTGTGTCCTTAATGCTCGAGAGCCCTCCAAAAGTATTGTGAAGAAATACCCCACAGAACTAAAGGATTCAAAGGGTTAAAAGCCATATTTAAAATCAAAGGGGATGTTTAATACTTCCCAGTGGTGCAGCTGGTTTACTCTAGAATTGTTCCCTTTTACTTTGTGCATATGGTGGAGGAGAAGGCTATCAGAGGGGTTGGGGGATGTGCAGATACCTTCCCTCTCATCTCCTCCCGATATCCCTCACTTGGCTCCCTATAAAGCATCGTATTTCTTACAAGATTCTCCTCCTCTCCTGTAAGTCTCTCTGTTCTTCAGCACCCTCTTACATGTCTGCTGTTATCTACACCCCTTCCCGTCCCCTACGGTCTTCTCAAGGGTTCTACCTGTCCTCTCCCTACACAACTCGAGCCAGCTCTTGGCTACAAGCTTTCTCACTGGCTGCCCCTCGGCTCTGGAATGCCCTCCCCATCACCATTCACCAATCATCCACAATTATCATTTTCACCTTCTCCTCAAAACCCACCTCTCAGGGAGGCATCTCAATAGCAAAATCCTCCTCTTGTACACCGATAGTCACATCAGAATCCTTCTGCACTTCCTTCACCTTGTCCTTGCACTTATAATCCTCCTCCTCCTGTCTCTGTATGTCGTCATGAATTATAATTAGATTGCAAGCTCTTTGGGGCAGGGTCACTTTACCAGTGTATGATTCCCTTGCTGCACTTTCCCCCACAAATAATGCAATGATTGTACTTTATCTTAATGCTCTTAATCCTGTTTTGTATTTTTGTATTGTATTATTTCACCTTCTGTACAGCGCTGTGTACATGTATGGCGTAACATAAAGATACATACATACAGTGTAAAGCGCTGTGTACATGTATGGTGCTATATAAATAAAGATACACACATACAATGTTAAGCGCTGTGTACATGTATGGCACTATATAAATAAAGATACATACATACAGTGTAAAGCGCTGTGTACATGTATGGCGCTATATAAATAAAGATACATACATACAGTGTAAAGCGCTGTGTACATGTATGGTGCTATATAAATAAAGATGCATACATACAATGTAAAGCGCTGTGTACATGTATGGTGCTATATAAATAAAGATGCATACATACACTGTAAAGCATTGTGTACATGTATGGCGCTATATAAATAAAGATGCATACATACAATGTAAAGCGCTGTGTACATGTATGGCGCTATATAAATAAAGATGCATACATACACTGTAAAGCACTGTGTACATGTATGGCGCTATATAAATAAAGACACATACATACACTGTAAAGCGTTGTGTACATGTATGGCGCTATATAAATAAAGATACATACATACACTATAAAGAGTTGTGTACATGTATGGCGCTATATAAATAAAGATGCATACATACAATGTAAAGCGCTGTGTACATGTATGGCGCTAAATAAAGATACATACATACATGCACTGTAAAGCGTTGTGTACATGTATGGCGCTATATAAATAAAGATACATACATACGTACACTGTAAAGCTCTGTGTACATGTATGGCACTATATAAATAAAGATACATACATACAGTGTAAAGCGCTGTGTACATGTATGGCGCTATATAAATAAAGATACATACATACAGTGTAAAGCGCTGTGTACATGTATGGCGCTATATAAAGATGCATACATACAATGTAAAGCGCTGTGTACATGTATGGCGCTATATAAAGATGCATACATACAATGTAAAGCGCTGTGTACATGTATGGCGCTATATAAATAAAGATACATACATACAGTGTAAAGCGCTGTGTACATGTATGGCGCTATATAAAGATGCATACATACAATGTAAAGCGCTGTGTACATGTATGGTGCTATATAAATAAAGATACATACATACACTGTAAAGCGCTGTGTACATGTATGGCACTATATAAATAAAGATGCATACATACACTGTAAAGCATTGTGTACATGTATGGCGCTATATAAATAAAGATGCATACATACAATGTAAAGCGCTGTGTACATGTATGGCGCTATATAAATAAAGATACATACATACAGTGTAAAGCGCTGTGTACATGTATGGTGCTATATAAATAAAGATACATGCATACATACAATGTAAAGCGCTGTGTACATGTATGGCGCTATATAAATAAAGATACATACATACATGCACTGTAAAGCGTTGTGTACATGTATGGCGCTATATAAATAAAGATACATACATACGTACACTGTAAAGCGTTGTGTACATGTATGGCGCTATATAAATAAAGATGCATACATACACTGTAAAGCGCTGTGTACATGTATGGCGCTATATAAATAAAGATACACACATACAATGTTAAGCTCTGTGTACATGTATGGCACTATATAAATAAAGATACATACATACAGTGTAAAGCGCTGTGTACATGTATGGCGCTATATAAAGGTGCATACATACAATGTAAAGCGCTGTGTACATGTATGGCGCTATATAAAGATGCATACATACAATGTAAAGCGCTGTGTACATGTATGGCGCTATATAAATAAAGATACATACAGTGTAAAGCGCTGTGTACATGTATGGCGCTATATAAAGATGCATACATACAATGTAAAGCGCTGTGTACATGTATGGAGCTATATAAAGAAAGATGCATACATACAATGTAAAGCGCTGTGTACATGTATGGCGCTATATAAATAAAGATGCATACATACACTGTAAAGCGCTGTGTACATGTATGGCGCTATATAAATAAAGACACATACATACACTGTAAAGCGTTGTGTACATGTATGGCGCTATATAAATAAAGATACATACATGCACTGTAAAGAGTTGTGTACATGTATGGCGCTATATAAATAAAGATGCATACATACAATGTAAAGCGCTGTGTACATGTATGGCGCTAAATAAAGATACATACATATATGCACTGTAAAGCGTTGTGTACATGTATGGCGCTATATAAATAAGGATACATACATACACTGTAAAGCGCTGTGTACATGTATGACGCTATATAAATAAGGATACATACATACACTGTAAAGCGCTGTGTACATGTATGACGCTATATAAATAAGGATACATACATACACTGTAAAGCGTTGTGTACATGTATGGCGCTATATAAATAAGGATACATACATACACTGTAAAGCGCTGTGTACATGTATGGCGCTATATAAATAAAGATACATACATACATACACTGTAAAGCGCTGTGTACATGTATGGCGCTATATAAATAAAGATACATACATACATGCACTGTAAAGAGTTGTGTACATGTATGGCGCTATATAAATAAAGATACATACGTACATACACTGTAAAGTGCGGTGTACATGTATGGCACTATACAAGTAAATATACATACATACACTGTAAAGTGCAGTGTACATGTATGGCACTATACAAGTAAAGATACATACATACATACACTGTAAAGCGCTGTGTACATGTATGGCACTATATAAATAAAGATACATACATACACTGTACATACATACACTGTAAAGCGCTGTGTACATGTATGGCACTATACAAGTAAAGATACATACATACATACATACATACATACATACACTGTAAAGCGCTGTGTACATGTATGGCGCTATACAAGTAAAGATACATACATACATGCACTGTAAAGAGTTGTGTACATGTATGGCGCTATATAAATAAAGATACATACATACATAATGTAAAGCGCTGTGTACATGTATGGTGCTATATAAATAAAGATACATACACTGTAAAGCCCTATGCACATGTATGGCGCTATATAAATAAAGATACATACATACATGCACTGTAAAGAGTTGTGTACATGTATGGTGCTATATAAATAAAGATACATACGTACATACACTGTAAAGCGCGGTGTACATGTATGGCACTATACAAGTAAAGATACATACATACACTGTAAAGCATTGTGTACATGTATGGCACTATACAAGTAAAGATACATACATACATACATACACTGTAAAGCGCTGTGTACATGTATGGCACTATATAAATAAAGATACATACATACACTGTAAAGCGCTGTGTACATGTATGGCACTATACAAGTAAAGATACATACATACATTCTGCACACTCTTAAGAGGCTCCACATAATTAAAAACAACATTTTTACCATCAGAGAATTTCTCCGGGTCATGTAAATTCTTCCAGAAACGCATCACAAGAAGTATGTTAAACTGACAAACTGGGCCATACACAGAAAGTGAATCAATTCTGGGGAAAACCAGCTGCACCACAGGGGACAAATCAAAATCCACATTTATATAAATGGGGTTGTTAACCCCTTCAGTGCTAGTAAGGTATAGAATAGGTTGATTCGAAGTACTTTTGAGTCATTCTAGAAGGTAAAATCCTATCAGTGACAACCTAGGGACATCACACTTTATTGGTGCCCGATAGTGGAGTTGGTTTGCCACAAAATTGCTCCTCTTTATGTTTATACTCAAGGCCCAGTGTCTTTGCTTTACCTGTCAGATTCTCGTGGAATGTGAGCTCCTCTGGGGCGGAGCTTTGCATACACTGTGCAGCTCTTGGCTACCTTGAGCTCCTCCAGGGAGGAGCTTTGCATACTCTGAGCAGCTCTTGGCTACCATGCGCTCCCCTCCAGGGTGGAGCTTTGCATACACCGAGCAGCTGTTGGTTACTGTGAGCTCCTCCGATGCGCAGCTGCGGATACACTAAGCAGCTCTTGGTTACTGTGAGCTCCTCCGACGCGCAGCTGCAGATACACTAAGCAGCTCTTGGTTACTGTGAGCTGCTTCAGGGAAGAGTTTAGTATAAACTAAGCAGCTCTTGGTTACACTAGATTTGTGCAACAAGAAGTAACACCCACCAGACAATTTCGGAAGTAGATTTTTATTATCACTATTATTAATATTATTACTACTGTTGGTGTAAATTAATCCTTTAAGAACCGGAAGATTGTGCAACACAATGGAGAGCACACCCCTCTGGTTAACGGTAGAAAAGCTACAGGAATGGGGTGCAACACAAATAATTTAGTTCCAATTAAGGAACAGGTACATCAATCAGTAGATTCTATTTAAATAATAAAAAAGGATAAAAACATCTTATTGCTAAAATAAAAGTTCTGTATACATGTACAATTAACCTTCTGAACACCAGAGATTTAATGAAGGTACACTGCCTTCGGGTCACAGATATCCACAATAGAGATGATTCTGTTTTGCAGGTAAATCACGTTGTGTGTGTGTGCTGCAGGAGGATTAGAAACTAGCGCAGGGGTAGATAACAGAGAGCCACAGATTTCCACTCCCTGCACTAGATGAGGTCTCCGCAATCTGACACAGTAACACCCCCCCCCAAGGGGAACTTCCACTGCAGAGAGCAGTGTCTCTGGGGTTGGACACAATGCAGCACCGGTGTGTGTGTGTGGAAGGGAATGCCATGGCGTACAGCTGCATGAAGTGAGGGAACGCGCTGCACAGCCCCATGGGGCGAGGGAACGCCATTCTGAACAGCCACATGGGGCAAGGGAGCGCTGCACAGCCACATGGGTCGAGGGTGACGCCGCGCTGCACAGCCGCATAGGTCGAGGGCAACACCTCGCTACACAGCCACTTAGGTCGAGGGCAACACCTCGCTACACAGCCGCATAGGTCGAGGGCAACACCTCGCTACACAGCCGCATGGGTCGAGGGCGAGCTGCACAGCCGCATGGGTCGAGGGCGACGCCGCGCTGCACAGCCGCATGGGTCGAGGGCGACGCCGCGCTGCACAGCCGCATGGGTCGAGGGCGACGCCGCGCTGCACAGCCGCATGGGTCGAGGGCGACGCCGCGCTGCACAGCCGCATGGGTCGAGGGCGACGCCGCGCTGCACAGCCGCATGGGTCGAGGGCGACGCCGCGCTGCACAGCCGCATGGGTCGAGGGCGACGCCGCGCTGCACAGCCGCATGGGTCGAGGGCGACGCCGCGCTGCACAGCCGCATAGGTCGAGGGCAACGCCAAGCTGCATAGCCGCATGTGCTGAGGGGGTGATGCTGCGCTGCACAGCCACATGGGTCGAAGGGGCGACGCCGCTCTGCACAGCCGCATGGGTCGAGGGCAACACCAAGCTGCACAGCTGCATGTGCTGAGGGGGTGATGCTGCGCTGCACAGCCACATGGGTCGAAGGGGCGACGCCGCTCTGCACAGCCGCATGGGTCGAGGGCAACACCAAGCTGCACAGCTGCATGTGCTGAGGGGGTGATGCTGCGCTGCACAGCCACATGGGTCGAGGGCGACGCTGCGCTGCACAGTCGCATGGGGATGAGGCCGCTCTGCACAGCCACATGGGTCGAAGGGGCGACGCCGCTCTGCACAGCTGCATGGGCCAAGGGCGATGCCGCGCTGGTCAAGGGCGCCGAGCTGCTCTCACAGGGGCACAGAGAACTATATTGGACATGGGGCACAGTGCTGTACTGTCTGTGTATTAAACGCCTGTCCAGTGAAGGGGTTAAACATACTTATGAAGACCCGCTACAAGTCAAGTTAAATCCCTGATTGTTACTACTCTAGAGATGTTGGTGGGGGACGTCACTCTACACTCTCGGGGATTTCTCTTTCATCCACTATGAGCGTATGGATAATCCCTTCCCTTCTCTTCCCGCTGCTCACAGCTTTGATGCAGCAATCGTGGTCCCCCAGACTGAAGTGCGTTTCTGTGCCGTCCTCCACAAATTCACCCTGTGGCAAGGGAAATGACATGATCTTAATTTGATCAATAACAGGATTTTAAAATTAACTTCGTTTTAACAATTCTTTCCATTTTCTGCTTAATTCGAGGCTTAAAGTGATAGTAATACATGGGTTTAAAGAAATTTAATTCGGTAGATATTGAGAAAAAAAAAAAAAGAACTAATTGCGCCGTTTCTGATCCCCTAAACCTTTATTGTTTTGAGAGATAACAGTTTGCAAAGTTCCCCCTTCCCTCCCCTTGCGCTGACGTCAGCTTTCTAACTTAATGGAGATCCCGGTCTGCGGCTCTTCAGCAGAGCCGGAATTGCGCTAGTTACAAAGAAATACTTAATTTGAACGATCTACAACATGCGCCTGGTTTGACACGTAGACCGTTCATATGAAGTATTTCTCTGTAACTAGCGCGATTCCGGCTCTGCTGAAGAGCCGCAGGATGGTCTGTGGACCGGGATCTCCATCTGTAAGTTAGAAAGCCGATCTCAGCGCGAGGGAAGGGGGGAACTGTTATCTCTCAAACCATAAAGGTTTAGGGGATTGGAAACGGCGCAATTAGTTCATTGTTTTTAATATCTACCGAATTAAATTCCTTTAAATCCATGTATTACTATCACTTTAAAGGACAACTTTCACCTCCTAATAATAACACCCCCCGTTACATTACTATGACCAAAACTCCTGTTGGTGCTTCTGAATGTTTCCCTTGTGCCTTTGTTCAATAGATAACCTCTGCAATCAATTCTGGACTTCAGATTCATGGAGGCGGACATGACAGTTACTGGCAGGAGGTCAGTTCCGTGGAGGCGGACATGACAGTTACTGGCAGGAGTTCAGGTCCATGGAGGCGGACATGACAGTTACTGGCAGGAGGTCAGGTCCGTGGAGGTGGACAGGATACTTACTTCAAACTGAAGCAGGCAGAACGTATAAGCCTACTTACATCTTTAAAGGCCACATGGGTGTGCAACAAGTTGTTCACCCTTCAAACAGTTAACCCGTTAAGGACCAGGGGCCCAAGGACCAATTTGTTCCATTCCCACGTGCCGGTACACGTGACCTGTTACGCATACCGGCGCACCGCATTGGGGTCTGACAGAGACCATTCTGGTCTTGGAGCGGTCAATTTCAGACCCCATTTATTACTTAAAGCACTCCCAGAGGAGCTAGAAGTCAAAAACCATGTGACGGTTATAGTACGTCACGTGGTCCTTATTAACATGTGCAATGAGGAAAATTTGCAGTCCTGTGGTCTTGTCAGCAACTGTCATGTCTGCCTCCAGGGGAATAAGATCCAGTACTGACTAAAGATATCATCAAGGCTAGACATAGAACTGAACTAGACCCAGACCTAGAACTAGACCCAGACCTAGAACTAGACCCAGATGGATCTGAATGAGAAATCCCCCAGTGTCACGCAAGTTCACTATAAACACAGAATTGTGAGTGTTTCTGATAGAGGTGGGTCAGTGGTAGAGTTAGGCAGGAAAGTGGTAGAGGTAGGTCGGTGGTAGAGGTAGGTCAGTGGTGATAGGACAGTGGTAGAGGTAGGTCGGTGGTGATAGGACAATGGTAGAAGTAGGTTGGTGGTAGAGGTAGGCCAGAGGTGATAGGACAGTGGTAGAGGTAGGTCGGTGGTAGAGGTAGTCCAGAGGTGATAGGACAGTGGTAGAGGTAGGTCGGTGGTGATAGGACAATGGTAGAGGTAGGTCGGTGGTAGAGGTAGGCCAGAGGTGATAGGACAGTGGTAGAGGTAGGTCGGTGGTGATATGACAATGGTAGAAGTAGGTCGGTGGTGATAGGACAATGGTAGAAGTAGGTCGGTGGTAGAGGTAGGCCACAGGTGATAGGACAGTGGTAGAGGTAGGCCACAGGTGATAGGACAATGGTAGAGGTAGGCCGGAGGTGATAGGACAATGGTAGAGGTAGGCCACAGGTGATAGGACAGTGGTAGAGGTAGGCCACAGGTGATAGGACAATGGTAGAGGTAGGTCGGTGGTGATAGGACAATGGTAGAGGTAGGCCGGAGGTGATAGGACAATGGTAGAGGTAGGTCGGTGGTAGAAGTAGGCCACAGGTGATAGGACAGTGGTAGAGGTAGGCAGGTCATCGGTAGAGGTAGATCAGCAGTAGAAGTAGGTAGGTCAGTGGTAGAGGTAGGCCAGAGGTGATAGGACAAAGGTAGAGGTAGGCAGGTCATCGGTAGAGGTAGATCAGCAGTAGAAGTAGGTAGGTCAGTGGTAGAGGTAGGCCAGAGGTGATAGGACAGTGGTAGAGGTAGGTCGGTGGTAGAGGTACTCCAGAGGTGATAGGACAGTGGTAGAGGTAGGCCGGTGGTGATAAGACAATGGTAGAAGTAGGTCGGTGGTAGAGGTAGGCCACAGGTGATAGGACAGTGGTAGAGGTAGGTCGGTGGTAGAGGTAGGCCATAGGTGATAGGACAGTGGTAGAGGTAGGTCGGTGGTGATAGGACAGTGGTAGAGGTAGGTCGGTGGTAGAGGTAGGCCACAGGTGATAGGACAGTGGTAGAGGTAGGCCACAGGTGATAGGACAATGGTAGAGGTAGGCCGGAGGTGATAGGACAATGGTAGAGGTAGGTCGGTGGTGATAGGACAATGGTAGAGGTAGGCCGGAGGTGACAGGACAATGGTGAGGTAGGTCGGTGGTAGAAGTAGGCCACAGGTGATAGGACAGTGGTAGAGGTAGGCAGGTCATCGTTAGAGGTAGATCAGCAGTAGAAGTAGGTAGGTCAGTGGTAGAGGTAGGTCCATAGTGCTGCTCTATCCCAGGTCAGGGTTCATAATAACAATATAAATAATAATTGTCGCCTGGTCTCCGGTTCACTTACAGCAGTCTCCATTTTCCTGCCGTTGCACCAAACGTCCATAGTGTCCTTCTCTGAAAGGAAAGAAAACACATGAACGGAAGCAGATATAAACTCCACACAGCACTGGGTCACTTCAAAGGAGATGTACCATCTCATTATAATACCCCCACTTTCCTTTTATGGTCAGAAAATACTAATCACCTCTATCAATTTTGCCCCCTTGCCTTTGTTCAAGAGATAACCTCATCAATCACTCCTGAATGTCAGGTGCATGGAGGCGGCCATGACAGTTTTTGGAAAGGTTGCATGACACAAATACTGCCCACCACACATTAACATTAACCCTTTATGAACTATGCAATGCACTACGCACCCCTTTGGTCCTTAAAAGGTTAAGTAGTCTCATGCATGACTAATCAAGGACCGGAACCTGACTCCAGGAATGGTTGCCTCTAAGATGTACGGGTGGGTAGAGATGTACGAGAAGAGATATAGGCCAGGAATGGCCAGCCCTGTGATGTATGGGTAGAGATACAGGCAAGGAATGGCCAGCCCTGTGATGTACGGGTAGAGATACAGGCCAGGAATGGCCGGCCCTGTGATGTATGGGTAGAGATACAGGCCAGGAATGGCCAGCCCTGTGATGTACGGGTAGAGATACAGGCCAGGAATGGCCGTCCCTGTGATGTATGGGTAGAGATACAGGCCAGCCCTGTGATGTACGGGTAGAGCTACAGGCCAGGAATGGCCAGCCCTGTGATGTACGGGTAGAGATACAGGCCAGGAATGGCCAGCCCTGTGATGTACGGGTAGAGATACAGGCCAGGAATGGCCAGCCCTGTGATGTACGGGTAGAGATACAGGCCAGGAATGGCCGGCCCTGTGATGTATGGGTAGAGATACAGGCCAGGAATGGCCGGCCCTGTGATGTACGGGTAGAGATACAGGCCAGGAATGGCCGGCCCTGTGATGTATGGGTAGAGATACAGGCCAGCCCTGTGATGTATGGGTAGAGATACAGGCCAGGAATGGCCAGCCCTGTGATGTATGGGTAGAGATACAGGCCAGGAATGGCCAGCCCTGTGATGTATGGGTAGAGATACAGGCCAGGAATGGCCGGCCCTGTGATGTATGGGTAGAGATACAGGCCAGGAATGGCCAGCCCTGTGATGTATGGGTAGAGATACAGGCCAGGAATGGCCGGCCCTGTGATGTATGGGTAGAGATACAGGCCAGGAATGGCCAGCCCTGTGATGTATGGGTAGAGATACAGGCCAGGAATGGCCAGCCCTGTGATGTATGGGTAGAGATACAGGCCAGGAATGGCCGGCCCTGTGATGTATGGGTAGAGATACAGGCCAGGAATGGCCAGCCCTGTGATGTATGGGTAGAGATACAGGCCAGCCCTGTGATGTATGGGTAGAGATATAGGCCAGGAATGGCCGGCCCTGTGATGTATGGGTAGAGATACAGGCCAGGAATGGCCGGCCCTGTGATGTATGGGTAGAGATACAGGCCAGGAATGGCCGGCCCTGTGATGTATGGGTAGAGATACAGGCCAGGAATGGCCAGCCCTGTGATGTATAGGTAGAGATACAGGCCAGGAATGGCCAGCCCTGTGATGTATGGGTAGAGATACAGGCCAGGAATGGCCAGCCCTGTGATGTACGGGTAGAGATACAGGCCAGGAATGGCCGGCCCTGTGATGTATGGGTAGAGATACAGGCCAGGAATGGCCGGCCCTGTGATGTATGGGTAGAGATACAGGCCAGGAATGGCCGGCCCTGTGATGTACGGGTAGAGATACAGGCCAGCCCTGTGATGTATGGGTAGAGATACAGGCCAGCCCTGTGATGTATGGGTAGAGATACAGGCCAGGAATGGCCAGCCCTGTGATGTATGGGTAGAGATACAGGCCAGCCCTGTGATGTATGGGTAGAGATACAGGCCAGGAATGGCCAGCCCTGTGATGTATGGGTAGAGATACAGGCCAGGAATGGCCAGCCCTGTGATGTATGGGTAGAGATACAGGCCAGGAATGGCCAGCCCTGTGATGTATGGGTAGAGATACAGGCCAGGAATGGCCGGCCCTGTGATGTATGGGTAGAGATACAGGCCAGCCCTGTGATGTATGGGTAGAGATACAGGCCAGGAATGGCCAGCCCTGTGATGTACGGGTAGAGATACAGGCCAGGAATGGCCAGCCCTGTGATGTATGGGTAGAGATATAGGCCAGCCCTGTGATGTATGGGTAGAGATACAGGCCAGGAATGGCCAGCCCTGTGATGTATGGGTAGAGATACAGGCCAGGAATGGCCGGCCCTGTGATGTATGGGTAGAGATACAGGCCAGCCCTGTGATGTATGGGTAGAGATACAGGCCAGGAATGGCCAGCCCTGTGATGTACGGGTAGAGATACAGGCCAGGAATGGCCAGCCCTGTGATGTATGGGTAGAGATATAGGCCAGCCCTGTGATGTATGGGTAGAGATACAGGCCAGGAATGGCCAGCCCTGTGATGTATGGGTAGAGATACAGGCCAGGAATGGCCGGCCCTGTGATGTATAGGTAGAGATACAGGCCAGGAATGGCCAGCCCTGTGATGTATGGGTAGAGATACAGGCCAGGAATGGCCAGCCCTGTGATGTACGGGTAGAGATACAGGCCAGGAATGGCCGGCCCTGTGATGTACGGGTAGAGATACAGGCCAGGAATGGCCGGCCCTGTGATGTACGGGTAGAGATACAGGCCAGGAATGGCCGGCCCTGTGATGTACGGGTAGAGATACAGGCCAGGAATGGCCAGCCCTGTGATGTATGGGTAGAGATACAGGCCAGGAATGGCCAGCCCTGTGATGTATGGGTAGAGATACAGGCCAGGAATGGCCGGCCCTGTGATGTATGGGTAGAGATACAGGCCAGGAATGGCCAGCCCTGGATTGTACGGGTAGAGATACAGGCCAGGAATGGCCAGCCCTGTGATGTATGGGTAGAGATACAGGCCAGGAATGGCCAGCCCTGTGATGTATGGGTAGAGATACAGGCCAGGAATGACCAGCCCTGTGATGTATGGGTAGAGATACAGGCCAGGAATGGCCAGCCCTGTGATGTACGGGTAGAGATACAGGCCAGGAATGGCCGGCCCTGTGATGTACGGGTAGAGATACAGGCCAGGAATGGCCGGCCCTGTGATGTACGGGTAGAGATACAGGCCAGCCCTGTGATGTATGGGTAGAGATACAGGCCAGGAATGGCCAGCCCTGTGATGTATGGGTAGAGATACAGGCCAGGAATGGCCGGCCCTGTGATGTATGGGTAGAGATACAGGCCAGGAATGGCCAGCCCTGTGATGTACGGGTAGAGATACAGGCCAGGAATGGCCAGCCCTGTGATGTATGGGTAGAGATACAGGCCAGGAATGACCAGCCCTGTGATGTATGGGTAGAGATACAGGCCAGGAATGGCCAGCCCTGTGATGTATGGGTAGAGATACAGGCCAGCCCTGTGATGTACGGGTAGAGATACAGGCCAGGAATGGCCGGCCCTGTGATGTACGGGTAGAGATACAGGCCAGGAATGGCCGGCCCTGTGATGTATGGGTAGAGATACAGGCCAGGAATGGCCGGCCCTGTGATGTACGGGTAGAGATACAGGCCAGCCCTGTGATGTATGGGTAGAGATACAGGCCAGCCCTGTGATGTACGGGTAGAGATACAGGCCAGGAATGGCCAGCCCTGGATTGTACGGGTAGAGATACAGGCCAGGAATGGCCGGCCCTGTGATGTATGGGTAGAGATACAGGCCAGGAATGGCCAGCCCTGTGATGTATGGGTAGAGATACAGGCCAGGAATGGCCAGCCCTGTGATGTACGGGTAGAGATACAGGCCAGGAATGGCCAGCCCTGTGATGTATGGGTAGAGATACAGGCCAGGAATGGCCAGCCCTGTGATGTACGGGTAGAGATACAGGCCAGGAATGGCCGGCCCTGTGATGTATGGGTAGAGATACAGGCCAGGAATGGCCAGCCCTGTGATGTACGGGTAGAGATACAGGCCAGGAATGGCCAGCCCTGGATTGTACGGGTAGAGATACAGGCCAGGAATGGCTGCACAGAGAGAAATGCTCAGAAACAACACTGGGGCAGTACGCACAAACTGAACAGGGAACAATTTGAGAAACCGACTGCATCTTAGAGGAACATTGTTTTCCAAAATTCCCATCAATTTAAATTGCTCTATGTCTTGTGCACGTGGCTCTTAATCACGGCCCCCTCACTGGTCCCACTAGAAGAGACTGATCCACTAGAATGTAGTCCTTCTGTCTTTGTTTTGCATGCTCTTGTCCCCATAGACTTTCTGTATCTGAATGTGCGACACCAATGGTCTGTAGAAGCCAAGCACTACCCAAGTGTCATACAGGCAGTGCAGCCTCGCGTTATTCACATAAGGCTCATAGTGTCAGTTGGTATAAGGCGCACATCCCGGCCCCTTACCTAGCACCACCCTGCAGTCCTCCCCGTCTACATGCAGCACCCAAGTGTTTGTGGTCTTGGAGCGGTTCTCCATGTACTTCTTCAGGCTCTTTCCGTTTATCTCCAGCGTGTACTCATAGGCGAAGCCGCTGACTGCATCGATATTAATGGTGGCCTTGGTCTGAGAGGCGCCCACTGGAAAGGTTTCTTTGCCGACCAGTTTGAACATCCAGTCTTTCCGTATTATCTCCTGAGGAAGCAGAGGGCAGGTTTTATTTTATAATGAAGACACAAAACTAACTCACTGAATTAAATAACAATCACTATGGAATATTATGTTATATCTATCTAATGATAGATAGATTTAGATACATGGCTATATATTCCATATGCATCTCTTTCTTAGGTTCTTGGGTCTCTTATAACCTTTAATGCTAGAAGGGACCCAACGCATTACAATCTTTCTAACATTCAAGGAGCTAAGCGCCACAGTTAAATTAATGGGGATTTAGTGAATTGTGCAGTTGGTTTGCTCCAGATATGAAACACAAAAGCAGAGATGGTGGTGCCCATTGGGGTCATAAACATAGCAACAGCCAAAATTATGTAAATGAGGGAACAGTTAAATGACAAGAGTTCCACATAACACGTGCACCACACGCCCTGTACTGTCACTTAGATCACACATAACACGTGCACCACACGCCCTGTACAGTCACTTAGATCACACATAACACGTGCATCACACGCCCTGTACTGTCACTTAGATCACACATAACACGTGCACCACACGCCCTGTACAGTCACTTAGATCACACATAACACGTGCACCACACGCCCTGTACTGTCACTTAGATCACACATAACACGTGCACCACACGCCCTGTGCTGTCACTTATATCACACATAATACGTACATCACACACCCTGTGCAGTCACTTAGATCACACATAACATGTACATCACACGCCCTGTGCAGTGACTTAGATCACACATAACACATGCACCACACGCCCTGTGCAGTCACTTATATCACACATAATACGTACATCACACACCCTGTGCAGTCACTTAGATCACACATAACATGTACATCACACGCCCTGTGCAGTCACTTAGATCACCACAAGGAGAACTGAACCCAGTCTCTGCCCGGGGGTTCTCCACAGGATGCTGTGCTCTGTAACATAGGAACCACCATACTCCCTCACCTCCTAGTAATGGCTGATCAGCACCTGGGGGCAGGGGGAGAGGTAAAGGAGGGAGGGAGGATTCTTTCCGTGTGAAGGAGTCACATTTAGGGGAACAAGTAATATTCCTGTTACTCTCATACATATTTTTGGTGGTTACCACATTTACAGTAATATTGGACACCTCCTTCTCTTCTTCTGGGTTTCGCTCTCTGGACCTGACATTCAGGAGAGTCGGCTTGTGTTATAGGGAGAAGAGAAGCCATTCATAAAGGAGTAGTACATACCATACCTGGAAGGCATACTACGTGGTGGCAGTGTACAATTCTACTAGGAGCACTGAGACTGTGAGGATACTCAAACCTACAGCCTGAAACCGGCTTCTATTCATCTATATACTGGATGAACCGTTTTATTTCACAGATAGCACTTTCACTTTATTGAAATTCATCCACTTTTGTTTTGTACTTATGACCCCTTGGTTTCTGTCGGCACAAGCACAGAGATTTGGGCCTAATGCTCAGGTGCAGCTGTTGTACGTCCTCTCAGCCAATCAGGTTGTGTGTGTCATCCATCATCTACATTAGTCTGAACTGCCTCTCACACAGTGACGAGCAGCACCTTTATATTAACCCCTTGGATAATAACGAGTCTCCATAGCACTGTGAAGCAATGAAGCATGGCATTTTCAGTTTATTGTGGATCACAATGGAGGTGAAAGAGACAAGTCCCTCCAGTGACATGTAGGACGATTCTAAAGGGAGTTGGGACAAAAAGCCACCCACATCCTTCCATATTGATGAGACTCTGAATCCTCTGGTAATTAAAGGGTTTTTTCAACAGTGCCCCATCCAAGGAGAACAAGTCAGAGCTGTGTGTTAAAATGAGGACTAGAAGGGTGTGCAGCACACTGCAGTGTGTTCCCCCTCTAGTGAACAAACAATTAAACGGATAGTAATGTTTCACAAGAACAGCAGCTCCAATTAATCTTCATAGTATTTGGGCCATGGAGAGTTTTATTTACTACTGTCAGAGTTGTAGTACAAGAGTATATGAATGACAAAGTATCCCCCTCCCACCCCTTTTACCTAGTGTAACACTGCTCACCTCAGATGTGGAATCTGGTCACTTGACCGGACAGATCACAGCAAGGGACAATCTTCTTACTGTGATCATAAGGCAACCCTGCCCCCCTTTACTGTTTTTTTCCTTATGATCACTGAAGATTGTCCCTCTCTGCGATCCATCCGGACAGTCTTGCTGCTCTGAGGTGAGTAGTGTTAAATCAGTAAAAGGGGCGGGAGGGGGATACTTTATCATTCAATTACTCTTGTACTACAACTCTGACAGTATTGAAATAACACTCTCCATGGACCAAATACTATGAAGATTAATTGGAGCTGCTTTTATTATGAAACATTACTATCCCTTTAAACAACAGGAGGGCTGCATGGCACATCTCTTAATCCAGGACAGACTTGCACAATGCGTCTCCATACACAGTCACCTTTATCTCTTTCACACGCTTTAGAGAATTATCAGCTTTGCATTCAGGAGATTAATGGCAAAAAAGGATTATTGATACAGTTGACAGTAGCTGGATAAGCACTTCAATACCCGGTCTGCTGGTCTTACCTTCCCATCCACGTACACTACTCTCTTCCCTGATGTAGTTCCATGTTCAAATTCAATCTTGTGGACCCCGTCGCTGAGAGCCACTTCCCACACAGCCACCAGGTCTGTCATTCTCTCGAGGTGTCCGTAACGAGACCTGGGGGCGAGGAGAGAACAGCCGTGTCCAAGACAAAGAGATACAAAATAAAATGGATGAATGTGGGGGATAGTGAATGCTTGCTATCTGCAGACTAATATACAAAGAGAAAGGTTCCTGAGAGTTGTCCAGATGGGTCACTCTACACACGCAGCAGAATTGACACTAACAGGATTAGCTGCAGGGGAACACGAGGAACCAGATTAGGATGCTGTGAGGAAGCTGGACTGGTGCACAGGTAAGGACCTCAGACATGGGGGAAGAGATCTGAGCTATAGCAGAGACAAGCAGCTAAACAGCAGCAATTCTGGGACAAACCAGCTGCCCCATGGGGAACAAACAGAAATTCCAAAAATTACCATTGTTCTAAATGGGGATTTTAACCCCTTGAATGCTTGAGAGGTCTCCAACTCTCTACAAAGCAAGTCACTGGAGATTATTGTAGCATTGAAGCTATTAAACGCTCAATTTAAGTCAGTGAGAATTTTTATTTCACAACCCCGACTGTGATTCATCCTCTTAATCTTAGTGATTTTGGCCACACTCTCTCCTAGGGAAGCAAATAAACCTGCAAGATTCCTAAATAGTAGTGAAACACTGGGGCAGAACAACTGGACCGTATTCACCTACCCCCCTGCCACTGTAACCAGTGATAATTATGATATGTAGGAAAAAGGCAATAAATCCTCTTAGGGATGAGATGGGAGTTAAGGTGAAATGACTGGAGAGTTATTGAAGACATGGCTGTGTTACATACTGTAATTGTTGTATATCAGAACAACATGATTTAGTTCTTCCGCTTCAACAGAGGCCAAAATGAGGCCCCAGGAGACTCCTCTGAGGGCTGAAAGGCCCTGGGGCCTTCTGTTATCCACTAGTGAAAACAATGGACTATCAGCCTATTTCCACTTAATAATTACCTGAACACATGACTAAGGTCCTTGTATGTACCCAAGGTCATCAGTAAATACGGGCAATACACAGTACATGGAAAAAGGAGATGCACTGCATCCTGAAGCTTTGCAAACAGTGTTAATGAGGATGGGAGGCAAAGAAACAGGCATCGAGAGCTCCAGGGGAATTAGGGATGATTAGCTCCGGCCTATATGAATCAGTGTACCCCAACACCCCCTTCCCACACACAGCAATCATACAAATCAATAAACATTTCAGTCTATTGTCTAATCACATCTGAGTAACTCTGAAATCTCTTTTGTGCTAAGGTGACAAGTCCGCTGCAATATATTGATTCCTGCAGTGCTATAGCTATGGGACACAACCTGATACATACAGTTCAACAACGTGTTCTATTTCCTGCACAACATGTGAAGGAACATTACCTCACTTCATCTTCATACACTGTCACCTCCTCGCGGGATGCCATAGTAACAGAATGAGGCGCTAGTCCATAAAGCGGCAAAGGAAGAAAAAGCAAAGTATAGACTGAGCAACAGCTTTATATCCCCCCCATATATCCCTGCCAGAGGAGATGCCGCTGCACTGCAATACACTGCTGTATGGACTCCTACCTAGGTAAGTACACTAATTATATAGATACACCTGACTGCTGTGTGATGGACTCCTACCTAGGTAAGTGCTTCTGTTACACACAGTAATTATATAGATACACCTGAATGCTGTGTGATGGACTCCTACCTAGGTAAGTACACTAATTATATAGATACACCTGACTGCTGTGTGATGGACTCCTACCTAGGTAAGTACACTAATTATATAGATACGCCTGACTGCTGTGCGATGGACTCCTACCTAGGTAAGTACACTAATTATATAGATACGCCTGACTGCTGTGTGATGGACTCCTACCTAGGTAAGTACTTCTGTTACCCACAGTAATTATATAAATACACCTGACTGCTGTATGATGGACTCCTACCTAGGTAAGTGCTTCTGTTACACACAGTAATGATATAGATACACCTGACTGCTGTGTGATGGACTCCTACCTAGGTAATTACTTCTGTTACACACAGTAATTATATAGATACACCTGACTGCTGTGTGACGGACTCCTACCTAGGTAAGTGCTCCTGTTACACACAGTAATTATATAGATACACCTGACTGCTGTGTGATGGACTCCTACCTAGGTAAGTGCTTCTGTTACACACAGTAATTATATAGATACGCCTGACTGCTGTGTGATGGACTCCTACCTAGGTAAGTACTTCTGTTACGCACAGTAATGATATAGATACACCTGACTGCTGTATGATGGACTCCTACCTAGGTAAGTACTTCTGTTACACACAGTAATTATATAGATACACCTGACTGCTGTGTGATGGACTCCTACCTAGGTAAGTGCTCCTGTTACACACAGTAATTATATAGATACACCTGACTGCTGTGTGACGGACTCCTACCTAGGTAAGCGCTTCTGTTACACACAGTAATGATATAGATACACCTGACTGCTGTATGATGGACTCCTACCTAGGTAAGTACTTCTGTTACACACAGTAATGATATAGATACACCTGACTGCTGTATGATGGACTCCTACCTAGGTAAGTACTTCTGTTACACACAGTAATGATATAGATACACCTGACTGCTGTATGATGGACTCCTACCTAGGTAAGTACTTCTGTTACACACAGTAATTATATAGATACACCTGACTGCTGTGTGATGGACTCCTACCTAGGTAAGTACTTCTGTTACACACAGTAATTATATAGATACACCTGACTGCTGTGTGACGGACTCCTACCTAGGTAAGCGCTTCTGTTACACACAGTAATGATATAGATACACCTGACTGCTGTATGATGGACTCCTACCTAGGTAAGTACTTCTGTTACACACAGTAATGATATAGATACACCTGACTGCTGTATGATGGACTCCTACCTAGGTAAGTACTTCTGTTACACACAGTAATTATATAGATACACCTGACTGCTGTGTGATGGACTCCTACCTATGTAAGTACTTCTGTTACACACAGTAATTATATAGATACACCTGACTGCTGTATGATGGACACCTACCTAGGTAAGTGCTTCTGTTACACACAGTAATGATATAGATACATCTGACTGCTGTATGACAGACTCCTACCTAGGTAAGTGCTTCTGTTACACATAGTAATGATATAGATACATCTGACTGCTGTATGATGGACTCACTCTGTTACTACAACCCACAAATGATCTGATAAAATTAAATCTGGGAAAAAAAACATGCGACAATGCAGAAAATCAGAGAGAAAATCTTTTTTCACAGCATTGTATTTCCGAGTGTAGATTATTAGGACAGGAAGAGACAATATCGCATATAACTTTGCAGGATCAGTAAGAGGGGACAAACCCAAATGTAACGTGCCCTGCAGTACCGAGAGATCAGTGCAAGACTAACGCAGATTACCGTGCATATTCTCACTACACTAAACATGAACTAACAAACCACAGAAATAATCTCTTTGCCTCTAACAGTTATTGCTTCCTTTAGGAGTCACTGCAGTTCTCAGAAGGACATCACCAGGTGGAATCCCAGTCACAGTGTTCTGTATGGAGAAAATGGATGGAACTGGCAAACTGGGCGATGTGGCAGTGAATGGAGGGAGTGTGATGGAAAGAATGTAAGAATTGGGCTTTATGTATAAAAGAAATGTGAAGCAGGGTTTATAAGGCTGAACCCAACATGAGAACTGTAAGAGGATATTCACCTCTATCAGGAGACCTTTAGCTGTAATGGGGTCATGTGGGCAGCCTTATATCACCTTGTAATGGGGCACCATGGACATCCTATATCACCTTGTAATGTGGGCAGCCTTAGATCACCTTGTAATGGGCCATGGGGGCACCCTATATCACCTTGTAATGGGGCCATGGGGGGCAGCCTCGTATCACCTTGTAATGGGGCCGGGGGGGGCAGCCTCGTATCACCTTGTAATGGGGCCATGGGGGGCAGACTCGTATCACCTTGTAATGGGGTCATGGGGGGCAGACTCATATCACCTTGTAATGGGGCCATGGGGGGCAGACTCGTATCACCTTGTAATGGGGCCATGGGGGGCAGCCTTGTATCACCTTGTAATGGGGTCATGGGGGGCAGCCTCGTATCACCTTGTAATGGGGTCATGGGGGGCAGCCTCGTATCACCTTGTAATGGGGTCATGGGGGGCAGACTCGTATCACCTTGTAATGGGGTCATGGTAGGCAGACTCGTATCACCTTGTAATGGGGCCATGAGGGGCATCCTCGTATCACCTTGTAATGGGGTCATGGGGGGCAGCCTCATATCACCTTGTAATGGGGCCATGGGGGGGGGCAGCCTCGTATCACCTTGTAATGGGGGGCAGCCTTGTATCACCTTGTAATGGGGTCATGGGGGGCAGACTCGTATCACCTTGTAATGGGGTCATGGGGGGCAGACTCGTATCACCTTGTAATGGGGTCATGGGGGCAGCCTTGTATCAACTTGTAATGGGCCATGGGGGGGCAGACTCGTATCACCTTGTAATGGGGTCATGGGGGGCAGCCTTGTACCACCTTGTAATGGGGCCATGGGGGGCAGCCTCGTATCACCTTGTAATGGGGCCATGGGGGCAGCCTTGTATCACCTTGTAATGGGGCCATGGGGGGCAGCCTGGTATCACCTTGTAATGGGGCCATGGGGGGCAGCCTGGTACCACCTTGTAATGGGGCCATGGGGGGCAGCCTGGTATCACCTTGTAATGGGGCCATGGGGGGGCAGCCTCGTATCACCTTGTAATGGGGTAATGTGGGGGCAGCCTCGTATCACCTTGTAATGGGGCCATGGGGGGCAGCCTCGTATCACCTTGTAATGGGGTCATGGGGGCAGCCTTGTATCACCTTGTAAAGGGGCCATGGGGGGCAGACTTGTATCACCTTGTAATGGGGCCATGGGGGGCAGCCTCGTATCACCTTGTAATGGGGTCATGGGGGGCAGCCTTGTATCACCTTGTAATGGGGTCATGGGGGCAGCCTTGTATCACCTTGTAAAGGGGCCATGGGGTGCAGACTTGTATCACCTTGTAATGGGGCCATGGGGGGCAGCCTTGTATCACCTTGTAATGGGGTCATGGGGGCAGCCTTGTATCACCGTGTAATGGGGTAATGTGGGGGCAGCCTCGTATCACCTTGTAATGGGGCCACGGGGGCAGCCTTGTATCACCTTGTAATGGGGCCACGGGGGCAGCCTTGTATCACCTTGCAATGGGGCCATGGGGGCAGCCTTGTATCACCTTGTAATGGGGCCATTGGGGGGGCAGACTCGTATCTCCTTGTAATGGGGCCATGGGGGCAGCCTTGTATCACCTTGTAATGGGGTCATGGGGGGGCAGACTCGTATCACCTTGTAATGGGGCCATGGGGGCAGTCTTGTATCTCCTTGTAATGGGGCCATGGGGGGCAGACTCGTATCACCTTGTAATGGGGCCATGGGGGGCAGACTCGTATCACCTTGTAATGGGGCCATGGGGGCAGTCTTGTATCATCTTGTAATGGGGTCATGGGGGGCAGACTCGTATCACCTTGTAATGGGGCCATGGGGGGCAGACTCGTATCACCTTGTAATGGAGCCATGGGGGCAGCCTTGTACCACCTTGTAATGGGGCCATGGGGGGCAGCCTCGTATCACCTTGTAATGGGGCCATGGGGGCAGCCTTGTATCACCTTGTAATGGGGTCATGGGGGCAGCCTTGTATCACCTTGTAAAGGGGCCATGGGGTGCAGACTCGTATCACCTTGTAATGGGGCCATGGGGGGCAGCCTTGTATCACCTTGTAATGGGGTCATGGGGGCAGCCTCGTATCACCGTGTAATGGGGTCATGGGGGGGCAGCCTCGTATCACCTTGTAATGGGGCCATGGGGGCAGCCTCGTATCACCTTGTAATGGGGCCATGGGGGCAGCCTCGTATCACCTTGTAATGGGGCCATGGGGGCAGCCTCGTATCACCTTGTAATGGGGCCATTGGGGGGGCAGACTCGTATCTCCTTGTAATGGGGCCATGGGGGCAGCCTTGTATCACCTTGTAATGGGGTCATAGGGGGGCAGACTCGTATCACCTTGTAATGGGGCCATGGGGGCAGCCTTGTATCACCTTGTAATGGGGCCATGGGGGGCAGTCTTGTATCATCTTGTAATGGGGTCATGGGGGGCAGACTCGTATCACCTTGTAATGGGGCCATGGGGGGCAGACTCGTATCACCTTGTAATGGAGCCATGGGGGGCAGACTCGTATCACCTTGTAATGGGGCCATGGGGGGCAGCCTGGTATCACCGTGTAATGGGGCCATGGGGGGCAGCCACGTATCACCTTGTAATGGGGCCATGGGGGGGCAGCCTCGTATCACCTTGTAATGGGGCCATGGGGGGCAGCCTCGTATCACCTTGTAATGGGGCCATGGGGGGCAGTCTTGTATCACCTTGTAATGGGGTCATGGGGGGGCAGCCTGGTATCACCTTGTAATGTGGCCATGGGGGGCAGCCTCGTATCACCTTGTAATGGGGTAATGTGGGGGCAGCCTCGTATCACCTTGTAATGGGGCCATGGGGGGCAGCCTCGTATCACCTTGTAATGGGGTCATGGGGGCAGCCTTGTATCACCTTGTAAAGGGGCCATGGGGTGCAGACTCGTATCACCTTGTAATGGGGCCATGGGGGGCAGCCTCGTATCACCGTGTAATGGGGCCATGGGGGGCAGCCTCGTATCACCGTGTAATGGGGCCATGGGGGGCAGCCTCGTATCACCTTGTAATGGGGCCATGGGGGGCAGCCTCGTATCACCTTGTAATGGGGTCATGGGGGGCAGACTCGTATGTCCTTGTAATGGGGCCATGCGGGGTAGACTCGTATCACCTTGTAATGGGGTCATGGGGGGGCAGACTCGTATCACCTTGTAATGGGGCCATGGGGGGAAGTCTTGTATCACCTTGTAATGGGGTCATGGGGGGCAGTCTTGTATCACCTTGTAATGGGGTCATGGGGGGCAGACTCGTATCACCTTGTAATGGGGCCATGGGGGGCAGACTCGTATCACCTTGTAATGGAGCCATGGGGGGCAGACTCGTATCACCTTGTAATGGGGCCATGGGGGGCAGACTCGTATCACCTTGTAATGGGGTCATGGGGGGCAGCCTCGTATCACCTTGTAATAGGGCCATGGGGGCAGCCTTGTATCACCTTGTAATAGGGCCATGGGGGGCAGACTTGTATCACCTTGTAATGGGGCCATGGGGGGCAGCCTTGTATCACCTTGTAATGGGGCCATGGGGGGCAGACTCGTATCACCTTGTAATGGGGCCATGGGGGGCAGACTCGTATCACCTTGTAATGGGGCCATGGGGGGCAGACTCGTATCACCTTGTAATGGGGCCATGGGGGGCAGACTCGTATCACCTTGTAATGGGGCCATGGGGGGCAGACTTGTATCACCTTGTAATGGGGCCATGGGGGGCAGACTTGTATCACCTTGTAATGGGGCCATGGGGGGCAGCCTTGTATCACCTTGTAATGGAGCCATGGGGGGGCAGACTCGTATCACCTTGTAATGGGGCCATGGGGGGCAGACTTGTATCACCTTGTAATGGGGCCATGGGGGGCAGACTCGTATCACCTTGTAATGGGGCCATGGGGGGCAGACTCGTATCACCTTGTAATGGAGCCATGGGGGGCAGACTTGTATCACCTTGTAATGGGGCCATGGGGGGCAGCCTTGTATCACCTTGTAATGGGGCCATGGGGGGCAGACTCGTATCACCTTGTAATGGGGCCATGGGGGGCAGACTCGTATCTCCTTGTAATGGGGCCATGGGGGGCAGACTCGTATCACCTTGTAATGGGGTCATGGGGGCAGACTCGTATCACCTTGTAATGGGGCCATGGGGGGCAGACTCGTATCACCTTGTAATGGGGCCATGGGGGGCAGACTTGTATCACCTTGTAATGGGGCCATGGGGGGCAGCCTTGTATCACCTTGTAATGGTGCCATGGTGGGGCAGACTCGTATCTCCTTGTAATGGGGCCATGGGGGCAGCCTGGTATCACCTTGTAATGGGGCCATGGGGGGCAGACTCGTATCACCTTGTAATGGGGCCATGGGGGGCAGCCTTGTATCACCTTGTAATGGGGCCATGGGGGGCAGCCTTGTATCACCTTGTAATGGGGTCATGGGGGCAGCCTGGTATCACCTTGTAATGGGGCCATGGGGGGCAGACTCGTATCACCTTGTAATGGGGCCATGGGGGGCAGCCTTGTATCACCTTGTAATGGGGCCATGGGGGGCAGCCTTGTATCACCTTGTAATGGGGCCATGGGGGGGCAGCCTTGTATCACCTTGTAATGGGGCCATGGGGGGCAGCCTTGTATCACCTTGTAATGGGGTCATGGGGGCAGCCTGGTATCACCTTGTAATGGGGCCATGGGGGGCAGACTCGTATCACCTTGTAATGGGGCCATGGGGGGCAGCCTTGTATCACCTTGTAATGGGGCCATGGGGGGCAGCCTTGTATCACCTTGTAATGGGGCCATGGGGGGCAGCCTTGTATCACCTTGTAATGGGGCCATGGGGGGCAGCCTTGTATCACCTTGTAATGGGGTCATGGGGGCAGCCTGGTATCACCTTGTAATGGGGCCATGGGGGGCAGACTCGTATCACCTTGTAATGGGGCCATGGGGGGCAGCCTTGTATCACCTTGTAATGGGGCCATGGGGGGCAGCCTTGTATCACCTTGTAATGGGGCCATGGGGGGCAGCCTCGTATCTCCTTGTAATGGGGCCATGGGGGCAGCCTGGTATCACCTTGTAATGGGGCCATGGGGGGCAGACTCGTATCACCTTGTAATGGGGCCATGGGGGGCAGCCTTGTATCACCTTGTAATGGGGCCATGGGGGGCAGCCTTGTATCACCTTGTAATGGGGTCATGGGGGCAGCCTGGTATCACCTTGTAATGGGGCCATGGGGGGCAGACTCGTATCACCTTGTAATGGGGCCATGGGGGGCAGCCTTGTATCACCTTGTAATGGGGCCATGGGGGGCAGCCTTGTATCACCTTGTAATGGGGCCATGGGGGGGCAGCCTTGTATCACCTTGTAATGGGGCCATGGGGGGCAGCCTTGTATCACCTTGTAATGGGGTCATGGGGGCAGCCTGGTATCACCTTGTAATGGGGCCATGGGGGGCAGACTCGTATCACCTTGTAATGGGGCCATGGGGGGCAGCCTTGTATCACCTTGTAATGGGGCCATGGGGGGCAGCCTTGTATCACCTTGTAATGGGGCCATGGGGGGCAGACTCGTATCACCTTGTAATGGGGCCATGGGGGGCAGCCTCGTATCACCTTGTAATGGGGCCATTGGGGGGGCAGACTCGTATCACCTTGTAATGGGGCCATGGGGGCAGTCTTGTATCATCTTGTAATGGGGTCATGGGGGGGCAGCCTTGTATCACCTTGTAATGGGGCCATGGGGGGCAGCCTTGTATCATCTTGTAATGGGGGGCAGCCTTGTATCACCTTGTAATGGGGCCATGGGGGGGCAGACTCGTATCTCCTTGTAATGGGGCCATGGGGGGCAGCCTGGTATCACCTTGTAATGGGGGGCAGTCTGGTATCACCTTGTAATGGGGGGCAGTCTGGTATCACCTTGTAATGGGGCCAACCTATATCACCTGAGCCCAGGGAGACGTGTGGGAATATCCACCAGGCGGCCATGTAAAGAGCTGTAAGGCCAGGACACCATAAGGAGGGGACATAGTGCCCAGAGGGACCGGAACCACCTCAGATATTGGGTACAGTTACCCCTGCACCCAAAGAATCAACTCCCCGAACCCCTACACTTCCCTCCCTTCAGACACAAATAATTGCCCTCTTCCCATAAACCAGGGGTTGGCAAACGGAGGCCCTTCAGCTGTACAGGACTACAATTCCCATCATGCCCTGTGCGACGCTTGCTGGCCTGGAGTGATGGGAACTTTAGTCCTCCACAGCTGGGGGTCACAGTCATGGGAATTGTGGTCCTACAGAGCTGGTAGGCCACATGTTTCCCACCCCCATGTCCCCGACTCACCTCTCTCTCCCCGGAAGCTCGGTATGTGACGCGGCCCCCGCTACCCCGGCAACAAGGAGGCAGGAAGTTCAGTACAGAACAATCTACCACGCTGAGACATGAACAGCCAATCAAAGCGAGAGAACGCCACCATCCCGCATCCACATTGGGCAGAAGACAGAAAAACGGGCGGGGCGACGTTTAGTTATTGTTGGGTTGCGTGATCCGTTACCATGGACACCACTGATTCCGCGAGGATTGTGGCGCCACTGAGAATTAAAGGGAGAATATTACTTAGCCGCTCCCCCTGTTGGTCTCAGAGTGAATCACAGGGGACAACTCACTGTGTCTTGTATCCACCAGCTCCCCCTGCTGGGCTCAGTGTGAAGGCCAGGGAATTACTCACTGTTACTTTACCCTACAGCTCCCCCTGCTGGGCTCAGTGTGAAGGCCAGGGAATTACTCACTGTTACTTTACCCTACAGCTCCCCCTGCTGGGCTCAGTGTGAAGGGCAGTAATCACTCATCGTGTCATGTATCCTCCAGCTCCTTCCTGCTGGGCTCAGTGTGTAGTGCAGGGAACATCTCACTGTGTCATGTATCCACCAGCTCCCCCTGCTGGGCTCAGTGTGTAGTGCAGGGAACATCTCACTGTGTCATGTATTCACCAGCTCCCCCTGCTGGGCTCAGTGTGCAGTACAGGGAATTTCTCACCGTTACTTGTACCAACCAGCTCCCCCTGCTGGGCTCAGATTGAAGGTCAGTGAATTACTCAATGTTACTTGTACCAACCAGCTCCCCCTGCTGGGTTCAGTGTGAAGGGCAGTAATCACTCACTGTGTCATGTATCCACCAGCTCCCCCTGCTGGGCTCAGAGTGAAGGTCAGGGAATTACTCACTGTTACTTGTACCCACCAGCTCCCCCTGCTGGGCTCAATGTGAAGGGCAGGAATCACTCACTGTGTCATGTATCCACCAGCTCCCCCTGCTGGGCTCAGAGTGAAGGTCAGTGAATTACTCACTGTTACTTGTACCCGCCGGCTCCCCCTGCTGGGCTCAGTGTGAAGGGCAGTAATCACTCACTGTGTCATGTATCCACCAGCTCCCCCTGCTGGGCTCAGAGTGAAGGTCAGGGACATCTCACTGTTACTTGTACCCACCAGCTCCCCCTGCTGGGCTCAGTGTGAAGGGCAGGAATCACTCACTGTGTCATGTATCCACCAGCTCCCCCTACTGGACTCAGTGTGAAGGGCAGTAATCACTCACAGTGTCTTGTATCCACCAACTCCCCCTGCTGGGCTGTGTGAAGGGCAGAAATCACTCACTGTGTCATGTATCCACCAGCTCCCCCTGCTGGGCTCAGTGGGAAGGGCAGGAGTCATTCACTGTGTGTTGTATCCACCAGCTCCCCCTGCTGAGGTCAGTGTGTAGTGCAGGGAACATCTCACTGTGTCATGTATCCACCAGCTCCCCCTGCTGGGCTCAGTGGGAAGGGCAGGAGTCATTCACTGTGTGTTGTATCCACCAGCTCCCCCTGCTGAGGTCAGTGTGTAGTGCAGGGAACATCTCACTGTGTCATGTATCCACCAGCTCCCCCTGCTGGGCTCAGTGTGAAGGGCATGAATCACTCACTGTTTCAAATACCCACCAGCTCCACCTGCTGGGCTGAGAGTGCAGGGCAGGGAGCCACTCACTGTGTTATTTACACACCAGCTCCCTCTGCTGGGCTCAGTGTGCAGTGCAGGGAACAACTCACTGTTTCATTTACCTACCAGCTCCTCCTGCTGGGCTCCGAGGGCAGGGCAGAGAGCCACTCACTGTGTCATGTACCTACCAGCGCCCCCTGCTGGGTTTAGTGTTAGACTCCAAAAGGTGATTGTGAATCTGGGGACCATTTTGTGATTTATCCAGCAGACCTCTCAAACCAAAATGTCAACGTTCACTCTCAGGTAATTTACTGTCAGACATCCCAGGCTCCACAGAGCCAACGCGTTTCATGACTGGGACTGACAACTGTGATTTTTCTTTGCTGTACTAAAACTGATCTTGGGTATTTTACCCTTTGAATACCAAAGTGGTGTGCAGCTCAGTGCTCCCAAAGAATGTAAGACCCCAGTACTCCTCAAAGGGGAGATATCAAGTACCTTTCCGCTCCTCACTTTGTGTTTTTATTTAGAATATTTAGGTGAAGGCAACATTATCCCAATCTTGTGTCTTGAGATCAGAGTCCATCAGAACACCAGTCATTGTGATGGACCCTCCCGTCTTTAACCCCATCGCGTCCAATGACATACCCGGACCATCACGCTGGTCCAGCACTTAAGGACCAGTGACGGTCCTGGTACATCACATACTTTTACTCACCACGTTCCTGCAGGAGCGCGGTGAGTAATACCAGGCACTGAAGTTGATTGCTCCAAGACCGGAGCGATCTCTTTCAGTCCCTCGTTCAGCGTGCCGACACACGATGTGGGGCAGCACGTCGAACTTCCCTATCTGGTCCTTAAAGGACCACACACCCCAGGACCGCTGGTCCTTAAGGCGTTAATGAGGTTTACCCCTAAGACATAACCTGAACCAACTTGTGATGCACACCCCTGGTTTATTATCATGGATACTAAAGGAGAAGTAAAAATGTGTTCGCGCCATGGGTAAGTCTCCATAACCTTTTAAAGGAGAAGCAACACATCTTAATAATAATAATTCTCCACTTCTCTTGCTATGGTCAGAAAATCCTAATGGCCCCTAGGAATTTCACCTTGTGGCTTGGTTCAGAAGAAAACATCTTCAGTCAGTCCTGCATGTCAGGTCCATGGAGGCTGGGCTGCTTGTGGGTGGGACCAGCCTGACAGCAACATGGAGATTTCCTCTATACAATGGCACATGGGAGAGGAACAAAACATAACCTGTGAGAGGCCACCATGCCTTAGAACAAGACACTTTATCTTTTCATTCTCAATGAGCCCTCCTCACACTCTTTCTTTATAGATCCATGGAGGAGACATGACAGACACTGGCAGTATATCAGGTCCATGGAGGAGACATGACAGTTACTGGCAGGATGTCGGATCCATGGAGGAGATATGACAGTTACTGGCAGGTTATCAGGTCCATGGAGGAGACATGACACTTACTGGCAGGATGTCAGATCCATGGAGGTGGACATGACAGTTACTGGCAGGATGTCAGGTCCATGGAGGAGACATGACAGTTTCTGGCAGGATATCAGGTCCATGGAGGAGACATGACACTTACTGGCAGGATATCAGGTCCGTGGAGGAGATATGACAGTTACTGGCAGGTTATCAGGTCCATGGAGGAGACATGACACTTACTGGCAGGATGTCGGATCCATGGAGGAGACATGACAGTTACTGGCAGGATATCAGGTCCATGGAGGAGACATGACAGACACTGGCATGATGCCAGGTCCATGGAGGAGACAAGACAGATACTGGCAGTATATCAGGTCCATGGAGGCAAACATGACGGTTACTGGCAGGATATCAGGTCCATGGAGGAGACATGACAGTTACTGGCAGGATGTCGGGTCCATGGAGGAGATATGACAGTTACTGGCAGGATGTCAGGTCCATGGAGGAGACATGACACTTACTGGCAGGATGTCAGGTCCATGGAGGAGACATGACACTTACTGGCAGGATGTCAGATCCATGGAGGTGGACATGACAGTTACTGGCAGGATGTCAGGTTCATGGAGGAGACATGACACTTACTGGAAGGATATCAGGTCAGTGGAGGAGATATGACAGTTACTGGCAGGTTATCAGGTCCATGGAGGAGACATGACACTTACTGGTAGGATATCAGATCCATGGAGGAGACATGACACTTACTGGCAGGATGTCGGATCCATGGAGGTGGACATGACAGTTACTGGCAGGATGTCAGGTCCATGGAGGAGACATGACAGTTTCTGGCAGGATATCAGGTCCATGGAGGAGACATGACACTTACTGGCAGGATATCAGGTCCGTGGAGGAGATATGACAGTTACTGGCAAGTTATCAGGTCCATGGAGGAGACATGACACTTACTGGCAGGATGTCGGATCCATGGAGGAGACATGACAGTTACTGGCAGGATATCAGGTCCATGGAGGAGACATGACAGACACGGGCAGGATTCCAGGTCCATGGAGGAGACAAGACAGATACTGGAAGGATGTCAGGTCCATGGAGGTGGACATGACAGTTACTGGCAGTATATCAGGTCCATAGAGGCAAACATGACAGTTACTGGCAGGATATCAGGTCCATGGAGGAGACATGACAGTTTCTGGCAGGATATCAGGTCCATGGAGGAGATATGACAGTTACTGGAAGGATGTCGGATCCATGGAGGAGATATTACAGTTACTGGCAGGTTATCAGGTCCATGGAGGAGACATGACACTTACTGGTAGGATGTCAGACCCATGGAGGTGGACATGACAGTTACTGGCAGGATATCAGGTCCATGAAGGAGAACAGGACAGTTACTGGCAGGTTGTCAGATCCATGGAGGACATCACAGTTACTGGCAGCATATTAGGTCCATGGAGGAGACATGATAGTTACTAGCAGGATGTCAGGTCCATGGAGTAGACTGTTACTGGCAGGATATCAGGTCCATGGGGGAGGACATGACAGTTACTAGCAGGATATCAGGTCCATAGGGGTGGACAAGACAGTTACTGGCAGGATGTCAGGTATATGGAGGAGACATGACAGTTACTGGCAAGATGTCAGATCCATGGGGGGGGCGGACATGACAGTTACTGGCATGATGTCGGATCCATGAAGGAGGTCATGACAGTCACTGGCAGGATGTCAGATCCATGAAGGAGGACATGACAGTTAATGGCAGGTTATTGGATCCATGAAGGAGGACATGAAAGTGTCTGGCTGTTTTTCAAATCGAGTTAGGAGTAAGCCGACTTAACCCCTTAACAACCGGTAGTTAAGGACCAATGGGCTTTTCTTTTTTTTTTTTTCCCTCTTTCTCAACGGATTCAGGGGTCCCCGCACAGCTTCCAGGAAACCCGAATTCCATGATGTCCCAGGATGTCACTGGTCCTTTAGTGCAGAGCTGCAGTGACAGTCCTTAAGGGGTTAACCCTTTAAAGACCAGAGGAGTGTGCAATGCCTTGCAAAGCAAAAGATTACCATGTGACCTGGGTAGTGTGAGGTCCTGTATTCTTGACAGCAACCGTCATGGCCGTCTCTGAGGACCTGACCTCCAGGACTGATTTACAGTGATAATAATGTTTAGATGTTAATTGAAAGTCAGTTCTTCAATACACTTTTTTTTTTTTATAATGAAACATACCTTTCTAACCGTCCATCAGGGTCTGTACGTCTTATATAAAGTGTCCCCCTCCCGCCCACTTTCCTACATCATGATGCCTCCCCTCACAGAAGCAAGACAGCCTGGATGGATCGTGCTGAGGGACAATCTTCAGAAAGCATAAGAGAAGAGAAAAAAAAAAAAAAAAAAAAACAAAAAAAAAACAAACTGCCTCTTTCATCCAGATGGGCAGGGATTTTTTTTTATACTGAAAGACAGAAGATTGTCCCTAACAGCGATCTGTTCGGTCATGCGACTGGATTTCAGATCTGATGGGAGGTAGCATGATATATGGAAAAGGGACCTGAGGGAGACACTTTAATATAAAATAAAATTAATATTACAATGTTATGAACCGTTAGGTACATTTCGTTATAAAAAGTACACTGAAGAATCAACCTTGCATTACTATATAAACATTACTCTCTCTTTAATATTTCCTGTTTTGAACAAAGACATTAGGACAGCGGTTCTCAACCATTCTAGTGCCGCGACCCTTTGATAAATTTCCTAAGTTGTGGGGACCCCTAACAGTAAAATTATTTTCATTGCTCCTTCATTGCTGTAATTTTGCTACTGTTAGGTTACAAAAAAAAAAACAATTTTCTGATGGTTTTAGGCAGCGGTCAAGTCCTGGGAAAAGAAGTGTGGGAACTCTCACAAGATTTCCCCCCGCCCAAAATAAATATGGATTGGCTCACGTCAAGATTGTCTCTCACTATACGTGTGTGTGTGTGTGTGTGTGTGTGTATCATTGCATGTGTGAGTGTGTCTGTCTCACTCTATGTATGTCAGTGCATGTGTGTGGGAGTTTCTGTGTCTGTGTGTATGTGTTTTTGTCTCTATTACTATTGCATGCATGCACACACATTGCCCCCCATCACCTCCACATTGCCCTCACATTTCACCATCAGCTCCAACTTGCCCCCTCATCTCGATATTGCCCTCATGAGCTCCATATTGCCCCCTCATCTCCATATTACCCTCACATTGCTCCCATCAGCTCCATATTGCCCTCACATTGCCCCCATCGGCTCCAACTTGCCCCCATCAGCTCCACATTGCCCCTATCGGTTTTTGAATGCCAGAAAAAAAAAATTACCTGTCACTGTCGCCTGTCCTTGGGATGATTAACGTGATGAGCGGCACAACGATGTGTTGCATTCTGGGACAACTGCGATGCTGTGTGTTGGAGCTGCTCAGCTCATTCATTGCGGCGGTTCCGCTGGCCCCAGTCCTTCCGTAACGAACATACTTCCGGGTTTGCAACTTGGGCAAGCTACCCAAGCGGCTGGGGGCGTCTAAATGAAACCCCTGCTAGTGGAGCCCTGGTTTTAGGCAACCCCTGCCAAATAGTCATTTGACACCCGACGGGGTCGCGACCCACAGGTTGAGAACCGATGCCTTAGGACATAATTCACAAGGGCCATTGGGGTGTTCTAGGGAAGATGGATGGTGTTTATGCAGAGGTGTTTGTTATTCCATCAGGTTTTGTAATCCATTTCCTTACACACTCCCAGTACTAGTCAATAAGTTATCACAATTTAAGACAACCATGTAAAACGGGATAAAGTCCTTTATTTTTCAGTAAAAGTAGAATATGACGGGGGATAGAGTATGATGGGGGCAGCACTATTCACATCAGGCACAAGACAAGTTTAGTACCATATAAAATGGGGTAAGTCCTTTGTTTGTCAGTAAAAGCGAACTGGTTGGGTATGACGGGGGCAGCGCTTTACACATCAGGCACAAGACAAGTTTAGTGTAAAACCCAGAATTTATCAGACCATTATCCTAAGTAAAAATGTGGACACAACAAAAAGGTCCTAAAAAAAGAGAGGATTTTAGTCTTACCTGTTAAATCCTTTTCTCTTAGTCAATACAGGTTACTGGTAACTTTGGGTAGGCGATCAGCCCCTTTAACACGCAGGAACAATTCTGAGAAGCGAATGGTGGGTGGAGCCTACCTCCTCTCCTTAGCTTGCAGCTAGCCAATCCCTAACTAGTAAGATTTGCAAAACTATAATTATTGTTGAGTATCTTAAGTCCTTGCGGTCCTCAAGACACCCAACCTCCAAAGATTGCGCTAAACAACTTCGTAATATAGAATTATAAAATACAAACGAGATACTTAAATGAGTCCTTAGGAATGTCCGTTACTTCACACTTTGTTTTTGCTTTTCTTTCTCTTTCTGTGAATCTTAAATTCCTTTGTACTTTAGAGCTCTTGTTGCCGTCTCTTAGTCACTCGGTCTTGTGACTCCTTCGAAATACACTACTGTATAGAAAATAGACAAACAAAGACAGCGCAAACACACCTCTAAGAGTAATCATTTTGACAGATCGTTCCTATATTCCAACTTTGTGTTCTTCCCTTCAGGGTGGGTACTTACAGGAGCATGAGGCTAAACCAGCCTCTGGGTGTTATTGCACGTCAAGAATCTCTTTGGTCTTTTGTTCTTCAACATCCAGTATTATTTTCTACCTCTTTAAGAGGGACTTCTGGAATTCTCGAACAATTGTATATATAGAGAGACTACCTGGGCTTTATATTTGAATAGCCTCCATTTATTGGTAGTTCATAAATAAAATTACAAAATAAAAATTGTATATTTTTTAAAAATTACCATAAACAACTGTCAAAACAATTAGCAAGAATTTATCCCAACAATATTATTTTAGCATCAATATTGTTTACATAATATAACAATATTGATGCTAAAATAATATTTAGACCCTTGAGGAAGTCACTGTAGTGATGAAACGCGTTGGGTAACATATATATATATATATATATATATATATATATATATATATATATATATATATATACATACATACATACACTTATTGCGGGGATAAATTCTTGCTAATTGTTTTAACAGTTGTTTAAGATTTGCAGACTAACTATTGACTAGGTTGTAAGAAGGTAAAGGAAGACTCCTGTGATCATGAACCTGAAAGGACCCCCACGTTCTGCCACAGGAGAGCCAGGCATGGTCCCTTTCACTGGGTGGGAGACCAGTAACCTGTATGGACTAAGAGAAAAGGATTTAACAGGTAAGACTAAAATCCAATTTTCTCTGTCATCCAGTACAGTTTACTGGTAACTTTGGGATGTCCAACCATTAAGTTCCCCAGGGTGGGAAGAAAGGCAAGGACCAGGCACAGGGCCCCAAAGTCACCAGAGCACCAATGAACCTACAGATCATAATAGCTCAACCTTAACCGCAAAGTGTCAACGGACACTGAACAGGGGGTAAAAACAAACCCCATGAACTGTTACACAGCACACTGAACTAGAGCCAACAGGGCTCAAAGTGAGAGTACTGAGAGATTAAGAGATCCTAGACTGGCAAGGCTGCCTCCAGGATCTTCCTCCCAAAACTGGCATCAGCCTATGCCAGCACATCCATACGATTGTGTTTTGAAAAGGTGTGCACAGATGACCAAGTGGCCGCCTTGCACAACTGATCTGCTGAGGCCTGGTTCTTGAAGGCCCAAGAAGCCCCAATAGACCTTGCCGAATGAGCAAGGAACAGGTTTCTTCCAAAGTCTGTAAGCCTTACAAATCTTGGACTTGATCCAAGAAGCGATGGTAACCTTAGAAGCAGACTTCCCTGCCCTAGGACCCTCAGGAATGACAAAGAGTGTTAGACTGCCTCAAGGGCTCAGTGCGATGCACATAGAACTTAAGACAGTGCACAACATCCAACAGATGAAGATACCTCTTTATGTCAGAAGTAGGGTTAGGACAGAAGGAAGGAACCACGATCTCCTGATTGATGTGGAACTCAGACACAACCTTTGAACTCTTGTTAGGTGTGAAGCACTGCCTTGTACTTTTGAAAGACCAAAAGGGCGGTCTACAAGACAGGGCATGCAGCTCCGCAACTCAGCGAACAGAAACAATCGTGAGGAGAAAGTCCATGGTAGCCAAGGACTCAAAGGGAGGAAGCTAGAGTACTCCCAGAACCATGTTAAGATCCCACTGATCTGCAGGGGACTTAAACACCAGGCGGAAATGAGCAACACCCTGGAAGAAGACCTTGAGATCAGAAATGATAGCAAGAGGCCTCTGAAAAAAGACAGAGAGAGCAGAAGTCTGAACCTTAAGAGAACTCAGACTAAGACCCTTATCCACGCCCTCCTGGAGGAAGGAAAGAACTGTAGGAAGGTCAAAATCCTGAGACAGGTCTTTGTCAGCACACCAAGATAGAAAAGTAGACCAAACTCGATGGTAGGCCTTGGAGGAAACAGGCTTACGGGCACTAAGCATAGTAGCCACCACACCAGAAGAACATCTTTTCTTCTTCAAAACCGAGGATTCAATCTCCATGCCGTCAAAGCCAGATGATGAACGTCTTCCTTCCAGAGCTAAATCTGTAGAAGAAGGTCTGGAAGGGTGGGGGGAAGTCAAAGAGGTTCTACCACTAAGAGGTCCAGAAGCTCCGGAAACAAAGCTTGACGAGGCCAGTACAGAGCAATCAGAATGACTGGGCAGCACTCCAGTCTCAGCTTCTGAAGAACTCTGTTCAACAGGGGAACAGGAGAAAAGATGTATGCTAGAGAAAACGTCCAAGTGATCGACAAGGCATCTACTGCCAGAGCCAGGGGATCCGCCAAGGGAGAGCAGAACACTGGAACCTTCCTTTTCTGTCTAGTCGCCATTAGGTCAACACAAGGAAGACTCAACTGCTGGATGATGAGGTTGAACATCTCTGGATGTATTTTCCACTCTCCTCTGTCCACCTTGTGCCGACTGAGGAAGTCTGCCAGAACATTGTCTATGCCAGGAATATGAACTGCGGAAATGGCAAAGACATGCTCCTTTGCCCAAGATAAAATAGCCTTGACCTCTAGCCAAGCTGCGAGACTTCTTGTGCCACCTTGCTTGTTGATGTAGGCTACTGCTGTGCCGTTGTCCGACTGTACTCTGACTGGGCAATCCTCCAGTTGCCGCATCCAGTGATGTAGGGCATGAAATATCGCCCTGAAGCTCCAAGACATTGATGGGAAGGAGATATTCCTCCTGAGACCACCGGCCCTGAACACTCAAGTGCCCCAGCACTGCTCACCATCCGGAGAGGATGGCATCCGTCGTCACTGTGGTCCAGAAGAGCACCAGAAAGGGTCTGCCTTTCAGGAGATTGTTCAGGTTGAGCCACCACAAGAGACTCTGCTCCACTTGAAGAGGGAGAGACAGGGATCTGTCCAGGAGATCTGGACGGCCCCTGCAGGCCAGGATCAGAAACCTCTGAAATTCCCTGGTGTGAGCCATGGCAAGCAGGACTGCTTCTATGGTGGAAATTAACTTCCCCACCAGGGATGACAACTTCTTGGCTGGAACTGGATCCTGAGACAGGATAGCTTGGACCTTCAGTGCTATCTGATGAGCCACTTTGTCTGTTAGAAACGCCATCCCCCTCTGAGTGTCAAAGAGGAGGCCCAGAAAGACCATCTTCTGAGAAGGAACAAGGTCTGACTTGTCCAAGTTGATGATCCACCCGTGATGGAAGAGAGCATGGATGCAGTCCTGCACCTGCTTGTGAAGGAGTTCTGGAGACGAGGCCTTCAGAAGGAGGTTGTCCATGTATGGAGTCACCCTGATGCCGTTCCGATGTAGGACGGAAATCAAGGCTCCCAGGACTCTGTCAAAGACTTGAGGAGCTGTGGTTAGGCCAAAGGGGAGGGCAGAGAACTGGAAGTGCCCCCGGTCGCAGGCAAAGCGGAGATACTGCCGACTCTCTGGATGAATGGTGATGGGCAGATAGGCATCCTGAAGATCCAGAGAGGTCTCTACGCTATCACTGTGCGTAGAGACTCCTGGTGGTACTGGGACCTGACCACAAAGGAGTTGAGATCCCTCAGATCCAAAATCATCCTTCTTGGAAACCAAGAAGAGGTTGGAGTAGAATCCCAAGCCCCTCTCCTGAGGAGGAACTGGCTCCAGGACCGCCTTGTCTAACAGGGCCTGAATAGGTTCTTTGAAAAGGCGTCTCTTTTCTGCTCCCAAGGGAGAACGAGAAACAAAGGTCCTTGGAGGAGGAAAAGAGGTGAAGGGAATCCTGTATTCCAAAGCCACCACTTGTAAAACCCATAGGTCCTCCACACAGGCCTGCCAAGCCGCACGGAAGTGGCGAAGGCGCCACCCAACTGTGGGTGGGTACCCGGGTTCGGTGAGTCATGAAGAAGGAGGTTTGAGGAGGACTGCTTAGGCTTGGATGAGGAGCACGGAGCCCTAGGGACCATTTGGGTCGCTTGGCTAGAGTCTGCCTGAAAGGGACAAAAAAGACCATTCCTTTTGACAGGCGCCTTCTTCCTCAGGACCACTGGTAGGTGAGAACTTTTCCCTCCAGTGTCCTCGTTGATGAGATCCTTAAGCGCAGACCCAAACAGGGAGGATCCCTGAAAAGGCAAAGACAGGAGAGCCTTCTTAGATGCCATTTCAGCTGACCAGATCTTAAAACAAAGAGCCCTTCTGGCTACCACAGACATGGTAGATGCCCTGGCTACCATGCGCACAGCGTCACACAGAGCAGCAGAGACATAATGCTGAGCCTCAGCAATGTTAGCGAGAAGACGCAACATATCAGATGTAGGGGCTCCCTGACGCACAACAGAATTGAGCTGTTCAGTCCAAACAGCCACAGCCTCATGCAGCAGCAAAGGCAGGGCAAAGCCAGCTGTCGCAAAAATAGCCTTAAGAGGAGTCTCAAGCTCCTTGTCAGTCCAGTCTTTAAGAGCAGAGGCATCAGCCACTGGCAATGCAGTGGACTTAGAAAGCCTGGAAACTGGGGCATCCACTTTGGAGGAGATGAACCCACTGAGTGAGGGCCATTTCAGAAAATGGGTAAAGTTTAGCAAACTTATTAGACACAGATGGTTTCTTGTCTGGAAATTTCCACTCCTCTGACACCAAGCGGTCAAGGGTGGGGGGTTAAGTGGAAAGCAAGCATGGGGCCTAACAGGCTCCTGGAAAACATCAGAGGGGTCAGAAGGCGCCTCCTGCACCAAGGGAATGTTCAGGGTGGAGAAAACAGCCCTGATCAGGCCCTCAGCTGAGGGAATGGGGTCTGCCTCAAAGGGGTCCCCAAAAAACTGAGATGAAGGAACAGCTGAACAGTTGTCATCATCAGAGTCCACCAATAATTCCTCCTCAGAGGAATCAGACACATCAGGTACACCCGGCGGTTCAGGCAGGGAAGATCTGATGGGGCGGGGGTCTGCCACATGTGGAGAACCCCCTGTAAAGTGGACAGAAGAAGTTATAAGGTGGACTGGAAGTCCCTGGTAGTAGCCTTAAACTCTTGCATCCATATTGGCTCTAGTGCATAGCTGGAGGCCCCAGCAGGGGATTCAGGGGCAGTAGCGCATGCTGGGCAAATATGACCCGAGTATTCTCTAGGTAACCCTGATTGACATGAGGAGCAATGAGCGACACAGACACCCCAGTATCCTTAGTCATAACCCCAAGGTCTAACGGTGTAGACATTCTTACAGAGTCAAAATGGTCAAAGTACCAAAACACCCACAGTAAAGCGTGTATGATAATTAATGCACCCCAGAAAGGCTAAAATAAGACTTATCTGGTAGACAAAGGGTTAAGCTGCAGAGGAGAGAAGGAGAGTCCAAGCCCTGCGTAGGATTCTCAATCTGCGAATACACAAAATGGCTGCAGCAACAGGAGCCAATCAGAAACTAGCGCGCGAAGTGGGTGCTCATGGGAAACTTAGTTTCACTGACAGATTACCCCAACAGTGCCCGAAGCCCCCAACATCCCCAGAACATTGACCGGAAGACAAAGCAAGGGAAAACCCACAAAATGAGCCATCTCTGACCACACTACGTGGAGCGGCTGCAGAGATAGGTCACAAACTGTAAAGTCCCATAGAAATGAATGGAGCAATGGCGTTGATGTGGTAAATGCGTGCCTTAAAGGCGCGGAACATAAAGTTAACAAGATGAAAACCAACAGGTAAAACCACTAAAAAGCCCACTCAATAAAACAGTAGACCCAATTAACACTGATCTCAGGAGGGAAAGTGGCCAAAACTCCCACAGAACGTGCTAACCAGCAACAAAAGGGTTAAGTTACCACAGAAACTTGCTCCAAACACCTCACAGACATACAGATAAATCCAATGAGTGCATGAGAATGTAATAGGAACTCCAAATGAGACCCCTGTGCGAAGGGGAAGCATGGGACATGTGGACCTCAGCACTCAAAGGGTTGCTCACCTTTAACAGCAGGATTTCTTTCTTCAGATTACCATGTATCAACAAGAAGCCTCGATGGGTAACGCCTGGGGAAAAAACTTGTACCCAAGATTTTCCCCCTCAGGGCTTAAGATCCACAAAAGCACCTGGTCACTGAGCTATCCACATCTATGCGAATTGTCAGTTATGGTAATCCACCTAATGCTGGTATTCCATTTCTAACAGAAAAATAAAAAAAAAAGCTAAAACTATAGCAGAACTGTTCTCTTGCTTGTGTCTTGAGCAAAGAACAAATCTTACTGGTTGGGGATTGGCTATCTGCAAGCTAAGGAGAGGAGGTAGGCTCCACCTAGCAGTCACTTCTCAGAATTGTTCCTGCCTATTAAAGGGGCTGATCACCTACCCAAAGTTACCAGTAACCTGTATTGGACGACAGAGAAAGGTTTTTAAAAACACAGAGAGGCTGATGCACCAAGATGAAGTGGAGTAATTCCAGAGCAAACTGACTTCACTCAGCAATGGTGAAGCAACTCCAGTCAGGGGAGATAGAGACTCCACCTGCAGTGACAAATGGATAGTAATGTTTCACAATAAAAGCAGCTCCAATTAATCTTCATAGTATTTGTGCCATGGAGAGCGTTATATCAATACTATCAGAGTTGTAGTACAAGAGTAATTGAATGATAAAGTATCCCCCTCCCGCCCCTTTTACCTAGTGTAAGACACCTCCCTTCAGATGTGGAATCTGGTCTCTTGACCAGACAGATCGCGGTAAGAAGATTGTCCCTCTCTGTGAACATTAGGAAAACCCTGACGCCCTTGACAGGTTTTTCCTTATGATCACTGAAGATTGTCCCTCTCTGTGATCCATCTGGACAGTCTTGCTGCTCTGAGGTGAGCAGTGTTACATCAATAAAAGGGGCGGGAGGGGGATACTTTATCATTCAATTACTCTTGTACTACAACTCTGACAGTAGTGAAATAACACTCTCCATGGTCCAAATACTATGAAGATTAATTGGAACTGCTTTTATTGTGAAACATTACTATCCCTTTTAAGGCTCATTCTCTTCTGAAATCCAGCCATTCAAAGCCCATACTCTGGACAGCATTATTCATTGTTTTTATTACTTTTTATTCTTTTGTAACTCTCTAAATTATTTGTAGTATTTATATGTTAATTTTCAATATCCATATGGGAATTTTAAAATACCCCTAGTCTTTTCAGTGACTAGATTTATATTATGTTATATATAAAGAGCACATTACACGGGGCCACAGTGTCACTGCCACCCGGTCACGGGGCAGTCATGTACAGTAGAGACTGCCCGCACCGAGGCTGATACAGAGCTGGACACTCCGAAGGAACGTCCAGCTCTGTATCAGCCAGCGGCGCGGGCAGTCTCTACTGCGCATGACTGCAGCACGCGCAGCAGTGTCTACTGAGCATGATGCGGCGTTACACACGTTTTAGCGACTTATTATATAGGATATATATATATCTATATATATTTTTTTTTTTTTGCTATTTTTCACATTTATGGCTTATACAACATATTATCTGAAGATTAATTTTGCGTGTGTGTACGTACTACCAGTTATATTGCATTGATGATACTTTACTTAGAGGCTCTTTTTTGTGCGGTCTCTTCTCTGATTTTTTTTTGGAGTTGTCAGATTTTGTGATCTCGGCACTGTGGAAGACAGTCCAGTTAACCATTTACTGTAGTATAAGGATCGCACTCTGTCAGTTTGCTATTGGTCAGTGGCAAGATGTCCCCAGAGAGCAATATTAACAGGATCACCATAATAGGGAAAGGGCAGGAGAAGCATCGCCCTCCTCTCAGAGAAATGTCATGTTTGCTCTGTAATAACCCTTAGAATTAACCACCCCCAGCACTGAGATTTCACTAATTTTACTCATTATAAGAATTACAATCCAATTTTAGGCATTTCACTTGGTCATTTCAAGGCAACATCACATTTTCCCCATAATGTTATCAGATGAATTACACAGATTTTAACCCACCGGATCGTAGACACGACTCCAGCATTCAGGGGCTGAATTAACTCTCTCAGTAAAATCAGGCCATTATCTGCTTAAAAAGGTTCAGAGAAACAAGATCATTTGTTACTTTAAGATCAAAAAAGATGAACCCTGAAGGTCTGCAGTTCACACAAGCAGGGTCACATTTTTTTTGCACAGAATATTTGGGATTGTGACTTTCTTCTGGTAAATGGAGAGTAACTTCGACCCCTATGTTTTATTTACAAAATATGTGCGTCAGACAGAGGCCCAGAGATCTGCAGGGAATTACAGGTGAACAATGGGGCAGGGGGAATAGATGGGTACCCGCCTGTGTCTGTGCAGTCTGAGGGCCATAAACACAAGGACAACATTGGGGCAAGTCCAGGAGAAACCAACTACAACACAGTGCTTTTAACCCAATGAATGGTAGACAAGTTTCCATGCAACAACTTCATTTAACCCCTTAGCAACCGGCGGTCCTGGGACGTTTCTGTCCCATAAGGACCGCGTTGATGCACGTCGACGCGCCGGTACAAGTGACCTGTTGCGTGTATCGGAGCGTCACTTTGGGGCCTGATAGAGATCACTTCGATCTTGGAGCGGTCAATTTCAGGCCCTATTTTTACTTACAGCGCTCCCCGGTAGAGCGCTGTAAGTAAAAAGTATGTGACGTACTATGACCGTCACTGGTCCTTCAGTATTTAAAGGACCATGACAGTCATAGTACGTCAAATGGCGTTAAGGGGTTAAAATCAATGACAATGTTTACTTGCTCACTGTGATGCAGTTGGAGTGCCCCAGGATTGCTCCTTGCTCCCTTTGTGGCTGTATCCCTTAGCGAGCTAGTGACCATTATATACAGTCCAGCTGAGGTAAGTGTGTTTGTGCAGGTTTAATCACAGCACTGTAACAACTAGAAATACAGTAATGTTGGTTATAAAGGTTTCCTGCAACAGCGCAATATAAAGTACAAACCACAGAGACGATTCCTGCAGCAGCGCAATATAAAGTACAAACCATAGAGAGGATTCCTGCAGCAGCGCAATATAAAGTACAAACCGTAGAGAGGATTCCTGCAACAGCGCAATATAAAGTACAAACCACAGAGAGGATTCCTGCAACAGCGCAATATAAAGTACAAACCGTAGAGAGGATTCCTGCAACAGCGCAATATAAAGTACAAACCACAGAGAGGATTCCTGCAACAGCGCAATATAAAGTACAAACCACAGAGAGGATTCCTGCAACAGCGCAATATAAAGTACAAACCACAGAGACGATTCCTGCAGCAGCGCAATATAAAGTACAAACCATAGAGAGGATTCCTGCAACAGCGCAATATAAAGTACAAACCGTAGAGAGGATTCCTGCAACAGCGCAATATAAAGTACAAACCACAGAGAGGATTCCTGCAACAGCGCAATATAAAGTACAAACCGTAGAGAGGATTCCTGCAGCAGCGCAATATAAAGTACAAACCACAGAGAGGATGCCTGCAACAGCGCAATATAAAGTACAAACCATAGAGAGGATTCCTGCAGCAGCGCAATATAAAGTACAAACCACGTATAGTATATTTGTATCAATATTCCAGTGCATGTTTGTAAAAATAAATTATTTTACAGTAAATCTAAACTGTCCGTACCTAGAAAATGTCTCTGCCTTGTAAAATCCTTTGCCATGTATCCGAATCTTACGGTGTTCAGCAGCGCATTGTATGGGGAGTTCGGCATGGAAAGGGTTAATTGGTTAAGAAAAGGCTTTATTTACCAAATCTAGACCCTTCATTTTCTTTAGAATTGTTCAATTCAGCCATGGAAACGTCTTTTCTTATTTACACATAACTTGATTTAATAAATTTTTTGAAAAAAATTTAGACTGAGCATTGTAAGGCATTAAACAACCCCAGTGGGCGGCTGAACCCCTAGACGGGTGCACTGTACGTGCTGCTGGAACTCAGTGGTTCTCCATTTGTATACAGACTTTTAAATTACTTTTGTCTGAGCAGCTTGCAATGAGTGACAAGACCTAAGGCATTTAGTGACTTTAGTACCCACCCTCAGAAAGGTTGTATCTCATCTTGCCATTTACAAACAATGCACTACATTCTGTGACATGTCAAGCACACTTAACCCTTTTAGTGTCAGAGGGGTAGCCAACACATTCCAAAGCAATGCGTTTGCTACCCCACCGGCAGTCAGAGAGTTAAACTATACAGGGGTCCTGGAGGCAGATACAGGACATGTTTAGATATTGTGGGATTCACAAGGAAAACAAGAGGGACTTTTCTGGAACAGACCACCTGCAACAATGGAAAATTACAATTCTGAATGAATGAAATGGGGCTTTTAACCCCTTAATTACTAGAGGTCTCAGATGGTTTGGGAAACAATGCATTGAAGACCCAGGTTAAGATCCTATATAATACTTCGCTAGGATGTTTGTCAGAAGAAGTAGAGACTGCCCAAACGCACAGAATGCTGGGAGGTGTAGGAATGCTGGGAGCATTCTGTGTTTTCGGCCAATCTCTACAGTGCATGACTGCGTCAGCAGTAGGACGCAGAGCAGGACCAGCCTCGTAACCCTTTGAGTGCCAGAGGTGTACGCAACACATTGTAAAGCAATGCGTTGAGTACCCCTCTGGCACTCAAAGGGTTAACATCACCTGGGCCTTGGCCAGCGTACACAAGCTTTTACACTAGTCAATATATAAATTAATGGAAATTTGGGGAATTTTTATTTTTCTCCAAAAATGCTCCCCTTGCTTTCTGCATGGGCCCCTCTGAGCCAAAGATGTTTTCCCAGGCCAACCAGGGAGTCCAAGATATTTGTGAGATATAATTACCTAAAAACTAAACCATCTTACTGTGAGCAAGGTTCTGCCATCTTGTTCACAGAAATCTAATTCTTCTGAGTGCCAGCGAGGGGTGTCTATGGCATCAGGCCCCTCTCTGTGGTACTCCAAGAGTTAAACTATCCAGAATAGAGCAGTATGTTCCCCTACAACCCACTCCCATGCCTTTCTGTGGACGCAGCTGCAGTTGTGCATGCGATGCAGCACCCGTCACACCAACACAAGCGTAGTTTCTATACAATCGGCAATTCACAGGCATTTTAGTAACAAATGCAAAAATCACTTCAGGTTACAAAAGAAAGGAAAGTAGCAAAGGCCTGATAAAAGGTGTCAAGGCGTCTCTGCAGTGCATGCTGGATGAGAGCATTGGGTTAGTCTGTAAACAACGGACACCGGGTTCTCATTCCTGCAATAACCATCGCTTTACCTCATCCACTTATTTTCATATTAATCCGTCTACTCAAAAAGTCTGCAGCATTTGGGTCTCTAAAAGTTTTGACAAAAAACAAAAAAAAAATAAAAACAAAAAGACAGGTGAGCGGGGATTAATCAGATTTCTTGCGGTCCGCATTAAGCACTTTCCTCCTCTGGTGAATCATGTGGAAGTACAACTGTGGGAAGACTGGAAGAGAAAGACTAGAGTCAGCGACAGCTCCGCCTCCCATACAGTGACATCACATAAAGACAGCGAGATCAGCGGAACGGGAGGGTTAGCGCCCCCCCCCCCCAACAGACACATCCATTTATATACAGCTTTTATACATAAACACTGGGGCCTTATTCATCAAGACAATAAGGTGCAATTCTGGAGCAAACCAAATATATAATACGGGGAAGTGGCAGTTCTGAAAATCTCCTTTTATTTAAGGTGTAAAGGGATAGTAATACTTAAATATTACTAATCCCCATATTGTAGCCATGGTAAAAAGAATGTAATTGTCCCCAGTGTCATCTCTCAGACCTTTATGGTATGAGAGATAACCGAACACAAAGCTCCCCCCTCCCCTGAAGTCAGTGTTGTACTGACCGCAGGGATATCCGGTTTTATTTGCATCAGGCGGCTCTGCAGCAGAGCCGAGATCGCGTCAGTGAAAAATAATTATTTCACTGAAACGGTCTTCTACGTGGGATTGGTTTGTGCTTGGTTTACAAGCACACATAGAAGACCGTTTTAGTGAAATAATTATTTTTCACTAATGCGATCTCTGCTCTGCTGCAGAGCCGCCTGAAGCAAATAAAACCGGATATCCCTGCGGTCAGTACAACACTGCCTTCAGGGAAGGGGGAGCTTTGTGTTCGGTTATCTCTCATACCATAAAGGTCTGATAGATGACACTGGGGACAATTACATTCTTTTTAACGTGCCTACATTAGGGGGATTAGTAATATTTAAAGGCATAGCAATGTTTCATAATAAAAACAACTATAATTAATCATCATAGTATTTGTTCCATGGAGAGTGTTATATCAATTCTGTCAGAGTTGTAGTACAAGAGTAATTCAATGATAAAGTATCCCCTCCCGCCCCTTTTACTGATGTAACACTGCTCAGCCAGATCAGAAGGGAGGTGCCCAGGTAGACTGCAGAGAGGGACAATCTTCAATTAAGATAAGGGAAAAACCTGAAAAACTTGTCAAGGGGGCAGGGCTTTCATTGTTCTCATAGGAAGAAGATTGTCCCTTGCTGTGATCTGTCCGGTCAAGTGATCAGATTCCACATCTGAGGGGGGTGACTTACACTAGGTAAAATGGGCGGGAGCGGGATACTGTATCATTCAATTACTCTTGTGCTACAACTCTGACAGTAGTGAAATAACACTCTCCATGGTCCTAATACTCTGAAGATTAATTGGAGCTGTTGTTTTTGTGAAACATTACTATCTCTTTAACCCCCTGAGAACCAGAGAGGTCTCCAACAGGAATGCACCAGAGCCTCCTTCAGCACTCAATGGATTAAAAACCAACAGAAGTGTTCATCCCCCCCTTGCTGCAGTTGGTTTGCTCCAGAATTGCTCCTCTTTATCTTGGTAAATGTGAACCACAAGGCTGATTTATTTCAAAGAAATTCTGGGGCAAACCAACTGCACCAAAGGGGCAAAAATATTCTGTAATAGTCACCAATTTAAATGGGGCTGTAACTTCTAGAATGTGGGAGATCTCCAACATATCGCAAAGCAAACCCGCGTTCTCCTCACAGGCATACAGGACGTTAAATAACCCATTTATATCATTTGGGGATTTATAGTGCACCCCCCCCCCCGCCCCAGTGCAGTTGATTTGCCCCAGTTATCCTTAGAACAACCTCAACACGTCCTTCCCCCAGCGCAGTAATGGCGCCAAACACATGAATACAGAAGTGGTGCCACACGGGAGACTCCGCTATACAATGATTTGACCCCTTGGGTGCCAGAGAGCTCTCAATCAAAAGGAATTTTTGTTACAAGATGTGAAGCTATTCTACCCCAGAATGTGTCCACTTCTGTGTTTATAACGAAGTTCCCATGGCTGGTTATGCATATATTGTGTGTGTATGTATGTATGTATGTATGTATGTGTGCGTGAGCATGTATGTGTGCGTGAGCCTGTATGTGTGCGTGAGCCTGTATGTGTGCGTGAGCCTGTATGTGTGCGTGAGCCTGTATGTGTGCGTGAGCCTGTATGTGTGCGTGAGCCTGTATGTGTGCGTGAGCCTGTATGTGTGCGTGAGCCTGTATGTGTGCGTGCGTGTGCCTGTATGTGTGCGTGAGCATGTGTGTGTGTGTGTGTATGTGCATTGGATGTATGTATATGTATATGTGCGTGTGTATGTATGTGTGTATGTGTGCGTACGTAATAAATATGTGTATGGGTGTGCGTGCCAGAGGAGTAACTAGAAGCCTCCAGGCCCTGGCGTGCCATGGGCCACCCCACAACCACATTGGCCCCCCTCGACCACATTGCCCCCATCTCCTACCTCCCTGGTGGTCCAGTGGCAGCACTGGCAGGAGAGGCCTCTACGCAGATGGAGACCCCGCTCAGTCCTGTGCAGTAATGCAGAGCGCTGGGAAATGATGTCATCTCATAGAGCTCTGTATTACTAGAGCGCGGGAGGGAGACTGCGGGCACCAGAAGGAGGGGTAGCACGGGGCAGCCAGGTCCATGGAGGTGTGACCCCTACAGTTGCGCCACTGGTGCGTGCATGTATATATGTGTGTGTGTGTGTGTGTGTGTGTGTGTATGTATATGTGTGTGTGTGTGTGTGTATGTATGTATGTAATGTATATATGTGTGTGTGTGTGTGTATGTGTGTATGGAATGTATATATGTGTGTGTGTATGTATGTATGTATGTAATTTATACGTGTGTATGTATGGGTGTGTGCACGCATGTATGTATATATGTATGGGCACGCATGCATACGTGTGTGTGTGTGTGTGTGTGTGTGTGTGTATGGGTTTGCATGCATGCGTATGCGTGCGTGTGTATGGGTGTGCATGCGTTACCGCTCCCATCACAGCTGGATTAAGACTCAGTGGGGCCCTAGGAAGGATCCCACATTGGAGCCCCCTGTCAGATCGGGCCCACTACCCCACCCTTGCCGCAATCCTTTCTCAATTGGCCCATTGTTCTTGTGGGTAGCGGTACTAGTACTAACTTAACTGAAGACAAAGTGAATGCGTTATCCCCTTGGAAGCAGAAAGATCCCCAAAGCAATGCAAAGGAACTCATTGGGCACCCTCCTGACACCCAAGGGGTTAAATATATTAAAAATGTACAACAGAGCTTATAATTGAAATAGGGCTACATTAGTGATACCACAGAGCTTGCAGTTGAAATGGGGATACACTAGTGATAACACAAAGACTACAATTCTATATCTACTGATGTATTAAATGCATTATATAGATGTACCTTACTACTGAATAAGAGACTCCTACCTAGGTAAGTGCTTCTGTTACACACAGTAATTATATAGATACGCCTGACTACTGTATGATGGACTCCTACCTAGGTAAGTGCTTCTGTTACACACAGTAATTACATAGATACACCTGACTGCTGTACGATGGACTCCTACCTAGGTAAGCGCTTCTGTTACACACAGTAATTACATAGATACACCTGACTGCTGTACGATGGACTCCTACCTAGGTAAGTGCTTCTGTTACACACAGTAATTATATAGATATGATATGCCTGACTCCTGTGTGATGACTCCTACCTAGGTAAGTGCTTCTGTTACACACAGTAATTAATTATATAGATACACCTGACTGCTGTGTGATGGACTCCTACCTAGGTAAGTGCTTCTGTTACACACAGTAATTATACAGATACGCCTGACTGCTGTGTGACGGACTCCTACCTAGGTAAGTGCTTCTGTTACACACAGTAATTATACAGATACGCCTGACTGCTGTGTGACGGACTCCTACCTAGGTAAGTGCTTCTGTTACACACAGTAATTATATAGATACACCTGACTGCTGTATGACGGACTCCTACCTAGGTAAGTGCTTCTGTTACACACAGTGATTATATAGATACACCTGACTGCTGTATGACGGACTCCTACCTAGGTAAGTGCTTCTGTTACACACAGTAATTATATAGATACACCTGACTGCTGTGTGATGGACTCCTACCTAGGTAAGTGCTTCTGTTACACACAGTAATTATATACATACACCTGACTGCTGTATGATGGACTCCTACCTAGGTAAGTACTTCTGTTACACACAGTAATTATATAGATACACCTGACTGCTGTGTGATGGACTCCTACCTAGGTAAGTGCTTCTGTTACACACAGTAATTATATAGATACACCTGACTGCTGTATAATGGACTCCTACCTAGGTAAGTGCTTCTGTTACACACAGTAATTATATAGATACACCTGACTCCTGTGTGATGGACTCCTACCAAGGTAAGTCCTTCTGTTACACACAGTAATTATATAGATACACCTGACTGCTGTGTGATGGACTCCTACCTAGGTAAGTGCTTCTGTTACACACAGTAATTATATGGATACGCCTGACTGCTGTGTGATGGACTCCTACCTAGGTAAGTGCTTCTGTTACACACAGTAATTTTATAGATACGCCTGACTGCTGTGTGATGGACTCCTACCTAGGTAAGTGCTTCTGTTACACACAGTAGTTATACAGATACACCTGACTGCTGTGTGATGGACTCCTACCTAGGTAAGTCCTTCTGTTACACACAGTAATTATATAGATACACCTGACTGCTGTGTGGTGGACTCCTACCTAGGTAAGTGCTTCTGTTACACACTGTAATTATATAGATACACCTGACTGCTGTGTGATGGACTCCTACCTAGGTAAGTGCTTCTGTTACACACAGTAATTATACAGATACACCTGACTGCTGTGTGATGGACTCCTACCTAGGTAAGTGCTTCTGTTACACACAGTAATTATATAGATACGCCTGACTGCTGTGTGATGGACTCCTACCTAGGTAAGTACTTCTGTTACACACAGTAATTATATAGATACGCCTGACTGCTGTGTGATGGACTCCTACCTAGGTAAGTGTTCTGTTACACACAGTAATTATATAGATACGCCTGACTGCTGTGTGATGGACTCCTACCTAGGTAAGTACTTCTGTTACACACAGTAATTATATAGATACACCTGACTGCTGTATGATGGACTCCTACCTAGGTAAGTGCTTCTGTTACACACAGTAATTATACAGATACACCTGACTGCTGTGTGATGGACTCCTACCTAGGTAAGTACTTCTGTTACACACAGTAATTATATAGATACACCTGACTGCTGTATGATGGACTCCTACCTAGGTAAGTGCTTCTGTTACACACAGTAATTATATAGATATACACCTGACTGCTGTATGATGGGCTCCTACCTAGGTAAGTCCTTCTGTTACATACAGTAATTATATAGATATACACCTGACTGCTGTGTGATGGACTCCTACCTAGGTAAGTCCTTCTGTTACACACAGTAATTATATAGATACACCTGACTGCTGTGTGATGGACTCCTACCTAGGTAAGTGCTTCTGTTACACACGGTAATTATATAGATACACCTGACTGCTGTGTGATGGACTCCTACCCAGGTAATTACTTCTGTTACACACGGTAATTCTATAGATACACCTGACTGCTGTGTGATGGACTCCTACCTAGGTAAGTGCTTCTGTTACACACAGTAATTATATAGATACACCTGACTGCTGTATAATGGACTCCTACCTAGGTAAGTGCTTCTGTTATACACAGTAATTATACAGATACACCTGACTGCTGTGTGATGGACTCCTTCCTAGGTAAGTGCTTCTGTTACACACAGTAATTATATAGATACACCTGACTGCTGTGTGATGGACTCCTACCTAGGTAAGTGCTTCTGTTACACACAGTAATTATATAGATACACCTGACTGCTGTGTGATGGACTCCTACCTAGGTAAGTCCTTCTGTTACACACAGTAATTATATAGATACACCTGACTGCTGTGTGATGGACTCCTACCTAGGTAAGTGCTTCTGTTACACACGGTAATTATATAGATACACCTGACTGCTGTGTGATGGACTCCTACCTAGGTAAGTACTTCTGTTACACACAGAAATTATATAGATACACCTGACTGCTGTGTGATGGACTCCTACCTAGGTAAGTGCTTCTGTTACACACAGTAATTATATAGATACACCTGACTGCTGTATAATGGACTCCTACCTAGGTAAGTGCTTCTGTTATACACAGTAATTATACGGATACACTTGACTGCTGTGTGATGGACTCCTTCCTAGGTAAGTGCTTCTGTTACACACAGAAATTATATAGATACACCTGACTGCTGTGTGATGGACTCCTACCTAGGTAAGTGCTTCTGTTACACACAGTAATTATATAGATACACCTGACTGCTGTGTGATGGACTCCTACCTAGGTAAGTACTTCTGTTACACACAGTAATTATATAGATACACCTGACTGCTGTGTGATGGACTCCTACCTAGGTAAGTGCTTCTGTTACACACAGTAATTATATAGATACACCTGACTGCTGTATAATGGACTCCTACCTAGGTAAGTGCTTCTGTTATACACAGTAATTATACAGATACACCTGACTGCTGTGTGATGGACTCCTTCCTAGGTAAGTGCTTCTGTTACACACAGAAATTATATAGATACACCTGACTGCTGTGTGATGGACTCCTACCTAGGTAAGTGCTTCTGTTACACACAGTAATTATATAGATACACCTGACTGCTGTGTGATGGACTCCTACCTAGGTAAGTGCTTCTGTTACACACAGTAATTATACAGATACGCCTGACTGCTGTGTGACGGACTCCTACCTAGGTAAGTGCTTCTGTTACATGCAGTAATTATACAGATATATACCTGACTGCTGTGTGATGGACTCCTACCTAGGTAAGTCCTTCTGTTACACACAGTAATTATACAGATACGCCTGACTGCTGTGTGACGGACTCCTACCTAGGTAAGTGCTTCTGTTACACACAGTAATTATATAGATACACCTGACTGCTGTATGATGGACTCCTACCTAGGTAAGTGCTTCTGTTACACACAGTAATTATATAGATATACACCTGACTGCTGTATGATGGGCTCCTACCTAGGTAAGTCCTTCTGTTACATACAGTAATTATATAGATATACACCTGACTGCTGTGTGATGGACTCCTACCTAGGTAAGTCCTTCTGTTACACACAGTAATTATATAGATATACACCTGACTGCTGTGTGATGGACTCCTACCTAGGTAAGTGCTTCTGTTACACACAGTAATTATATAGATATACACCTGACTGCTGTGTGATGGACTCCTACCTAGGTAAGTGCTTCTGTTACACACAGTAATTATATAGATATACACCTGACTGCTGTGTGATGGACTCCTACCTAGGTAAGTCCTTCTGTTACACACAGTAATTATATAGATATACACCTGACTCCTGTGTGATGGACTCCTACCTAGGTAAGTCCTTCTGTGGGGAAGTTTTGTTTGTTCCCTACATCTTCTGGAAAGTTCAGTCCCCACCATCAAAAGCCTGAGCCCCTACAAAGTCACAGTCATCAGGTCTTCACCAACAAACATCATCCCCTATCACAACCAGAATCCCCAAAATACACTTTCCAACACAGTCCTGTGCCCCCTCTCCCACAATCATCACCAATCCTCAGAATGCCCCTGCCACGCACAGTCCTGTGCCCCCTCTCCATACCTTCCAACATTTCAAATTGACAAAGAGGGACAATTGTGTTTTAGGGGGTGTTGCTGGAGGCGTTGCCTGAGGGCAGAGCATTACCGAGAATTTTTATGCTATTTCCCAACCTATTGATACCTCCATGTGTAACCAAATGCAGGATTTAGATCAATAAAGTGTTTTATTTACACAGACTAATGTATAAATACACATAATTATATGCGAGTTTTATTGCTGTAGAGCAATGTGATACACTTCTATACACACCACACAGTCTGATCTCCTAAACACAGGTACACCAGGGTGATACACTTATATACACACCACACAGTCTGATCTCCTAAACACAGGGACACCGGGGTGATACACTTATATATACACCACACAGTCTGATCTCCTAAACACAGGGACACCAGGGTTATACACTTATATACACACCACACAGTCTGATCTCCTAAACACAGGGACACCAGGGTGATACACTTCTATACACACCACACAGTCTGATCTCCTAAACACAGGGACACCAGGGTGATACACTTATATACACACCACACAGTCTGATCTCCTAAACACAGGGACACCAGGGTGATACATTTATATACACACACACAGTCTGATCTCCTAAACACAGGGACACCAGGTGATACACTTATATACACACCACACAGTCTGATCTCCTAAACACAGGGACACCAGGGTGATACACTTCTATACACACCACACAGTCTGATCTCCTAAACACAGGGACACCAGGGTGATACACTTCTATACACACCACACAGTGTGATCTCCTAAACACAGGGACACCAGGGTGATACACTTATATACACACCACACAGTCTGATCTCCTACACACAGGGACACCGGGGTGATACACTTCTATACACACCACACAGTCTGATCTCCTAAACACAGGGACACCGGGGTGATACACTTATATACACACCACACAGTCTGATCTCCTAAACACAGGGACACCAGGGTGATACACATATATACACACACCACACTGTCTGATCTCCTAAACACAGGGACACCAGGGTGATACACTTATATACACACCACACAGTCTGATCTCCTAAACACAGGGACACCAGGGTGATACACTTATATACACACCACACTGTCTGATCTCCTAAACACAGGGACACCAGGGTGATACACTTATATACACCACACAGTCTGATCTCCTAAACACAGGGACACCAGTGTGATACACTTATATACACACCACACAGTCTGATCTCCTACACACAGGGACACCAGGGTGATACACTTATATATACACCACACAGTCTGATCTTCTACACACAGGGACACCAGGGTGATACACTTATATACACACCACACAGTCTGATCTCCTAAACACAGGGACACCAGGGTGATACACTTATATACACACCACACAGTCTGATCTCCTACACACAGGGACACCAGGGTGATACATTTATATACACACCACACAGTCTGATCTCCTAAACACAGGGACACCAGGGTGATACACTTCTATATACACCACACAGTCTGATCTCCTAAACATAGGGACACCAGGGTGATACACTTCTATACACACCACACAGTCTGATCTCCTAAACACAGGGACACCAGGGTGATACACTTATATACACACCATACAGTCTGATCTCCTACACACAGGGACACCAGGGTGATACACTTATATACACACCACACAGTCTGATCTCCTAAACACAGGGACACCAGGGTGATACACTTCTATACACACCACACAGTCTGATCTCCTAAACACAGGGACACCAGGGTGATACACTTCTATACACACCACACAGTCTGATCTCCTAAACACAGGGACACCAGGGTGATACACTTATATACACACCATACAGTCTGATCTCCTACACACAGGGACACCAGGGTGATACACATATATACACACATCACAGAGTCTGATCTCCTACACACAGGGACACCAGGGTGATACACTTATATACACACCACACAGTCTGATCTCCTAAACACAGGGACACCAGGGTGATACAATTATATACACACCACACAGTCTGATCTCCTAAACACAGGGACACCAGGGTGATACACTTATATATACACACCACACAGTCTGATCTCCTAAACACAGGGACACCAGGGTGATACACTTATATATACACACCACACAGTCTGATCTCCTAAACACAGGGGCACCAGGGTGATACACTTATATACACACCACACAGTCTGATCTCATAAACACAGGGACACCAGGGTGATACACTTATATATACACACCACACAGTCTGATCTCCTAAACACAGGGACACCAGGGTGATACACTTATATACACACCACACAGTCTGATCTCCTAAACACAGGGACACCAGGGTGATACACTTATATACACAACACATAGTCTGATCTCCTAAACACAGGGACACCAGGGTGATATACTTATATACACACCACACAGTCTGCTCTCCTAAACACAGGGACACCAGGGTGATACACTTATACACACACCACACAGTCTGATCTCCTAAACACAGGGACACCAGGGTGATACACTTCTATACACACCACACAGTCTGATCTCCTACACACAGGGACACCAGGGTGATACACTTATATACACACCACACAGTCTGATCTCCTAAACACAGAGACACCAGGGTGATACACTTATATACACACCACACAGTCTGATCTCCTAAACACAGGGACACCAGGGTGATATACTTATATACACACCACACAGTCTGATCTCCTAAACACAGGGACACCAGGGTGATATACTTATATACACACCACACAGTCTGATCTCCTAAACACAGGGACACCAGGGTGATACACTTATATATACACCACACAGTCTGATCTCCTACACACAGGGACACCAGGGTGATACACTTATATATACACCACACAGTCTGATCTCCTACACACAGGGACACCAGGGTGATACACTTATATACACACCACACAGTCTGATCTCCTAAACACAGGGACACCAGGGTGATACACTTATATACACACCACACAGTCTGATCTCCTAAACACAGGGACACCAGGGTGATACACTTATATACACACATCACAGTCTGATCTCCTAAACACAGGGACACCAGGGTGATACACTTATATACACACACCACACAGTCTGATCTCATAAACACAGGGACACCAGGGTGATACACTTCTACACACACCACACAGTCTGATCTCATAAACACAGTGACACCAGGGTGATACACTTATATACACACACCACACAGTCTGATCTCCTAAACACAGGGACACCAGGGTGATACACTTATATACACACCACACAGTCTGATCTCCTAAACACAGGGACATCAGGGTGATACACTTCTACACACACCACACAGTCTGATCTCATAAACACAGTGACACCAGGGTGATACACATATATACACACACCACACAGTCTGATCTCCTAAACACAGGGACACCAGGGTGATACACTTATATATACACCACACAGTCTGATCTCCTAAACACAGGGACACCAGGGTGATACACTTATATACACACCACGAAGTCCGATCTCCTAAACACAGGGACATCAGGGTGATACACTTATATACACACACCACACAGTCTGATCTCCTAAACACAAGGACACCAGGGTGATACATTTATATACACACCACACAGTCTGATCTCCTAAACACAGGGACACCAGGGTGATACACTTATATACACCACACAGTCTGATCTCCTAAACACAGGGACACCAGGGTGATACACTTCTATACACACCACACAGTCTGATCTCCTAAACACAGGGACACCAGGGTGATACACTTATATACACACCATACAGTCTGATCTCCTACACACAGGGACACCAGGGTGATACACTTATATACACACCACACAGTCTCATCTCCTAAACACAGGGACACCAGGGTGATACACTTATATACACACCACACAGTCTGATCTCCTAAACACAGGGACACCAGGGTGATACACTTATATACACACCACACAGTCTGATCTCCTAAACACAGGGACACCAGGGTGATACACTTATATACACACCACACAGTCTGATCTCCTAAACACAGGGACACCAGGGTGATACACTTATATACACACCACACAGTCTGATCTCCTAAACACAGGGACACCAGGGTGATACACTTATATACACACACCACACAGTCTGATCTCCTAAACACAGGGACACCAGGGTGATACACTTATATACACACCACGCAGTCTGATCTCCTAAACACAGGGACACCAGGGTGATACACTTATATACGCACCACACAGTCTGATCTCCTAAACACAGGGACACCAGGGTGATACATTTATATACACACCACACAGTCTGATCTCCTAAACACAGGGACACCAGGGTGATACATTTATATACACACCACACAGTCTGATCTCCTAAACACAGGGACACCAGGGTGATACACTTCTATACACACCACACAGTCTGATCTCCTAAACACAGGGACACCAGGGTGATACACTTATATACACACCACACAGTCTGATCTCCTAAACACAGGGACACCAGGGTGATACACTTATATACACACCACACAGTCTGATCTCCTACACACAGGGACACCAGGGTGATACACTTATATACACACCACACAGTCTGATCTCCTAAACACAGGGACACCAGGGTGATACACTTCTATACACACCACACAGTCTGATCTCCTAAACACAGGGACACCAGGGTGATACACTTATATATACACACCACACAGTCTGATCTCCTAAACACAGGGACACCAGGGTGATACACTTATATACACACACCACACAGTCTGATCTCCTAAACACAGGGACACCAGGGTGATACACTTATATACACACCACACAGTCTCATCTCCTAAACACAGGGACACCAGGGTGATACACTTATATACACTCCACACAGTCTGATCTCCTAAACACAGGGACACCAGGGTGATACACTTCTATACACACCACACAGTCTGATCTCCTAAACACAGGGACACCAGGGTGATACACTTATATACACACCACACAGTCTGATCTCCTAAACACAGGGACACCAGGGTGATTCACTTATATACACACCACACAGTCTGATCTTCTAAACACAGGGACACCAAGGTGATACACTTATATACACACCGCACAGTGTGATCTCCTACACACAGGGACACCAGGGTGATACACTTATATACACACCACACAGTCTGATCTTCTAAACACAGGGACACCAAGGTGATACACTTCTATACACACCACACAGTCTGATCTCCTAAACACAGGGACACCAGGGTGATACACTTCTATACACACCACACAGTCTGATCTCCTAAACACAGGGACACCAGGGTGATACATTTATATACACACACCACACAGTGTGTACTGTGTTTGTCCCGCCCAGTATGGCCTTTATATGCTGGGTTCTGGCACCTCTCCGGTGCCCTTTCGAGGTGTTCCTGTACCAGTGCTTGTTCCTGCTCTCAGTATTCCCAGTGTATCGACCCAGCCTGCCTGACTACTCTGCATCTCGTCTCCTGCCTGTGAACTGACCCGGCTTGGCTGACTTTCCTGCTCCGTGTGCCGACCCGGCTTGGCTGACTTTCCTGCTCCGTGTGCCGACCCGGCTTGGCTGACTTTCCTGCTCCGTGTGCCGACCCGGCTTGGCTGACTTTCCTGCTCCGTGTGCCGACCCGGCTTGGCTGACTTTCCTGCTCCGTGTGCCGACCCGGCTTGGCTGACTTTCCTGCTCCGTGTGCCGACCCGGCTTGGCTGACTTTCCTGCTCCGTGTGCCGACCCGGCTTGGCTGACTTTCCTGCTCCGTGTGCCGACCCGGCTTGGCTGACTTTCCTGCTCCGTGTGCCGACCCGGCTTGGCTGACTTTCCTGCTCCGTGTGCCGACCCGGCTTGGCTGACTTTCCTGCTCCGTGTGCCGACCCGGCTTGGCTGACTTTCCTGCTCCGTGTGCCGACCCGGCTTGGCTGACTTTCCTGCTCCGTGTGCCGACCCGGCTTGGCTGACTTTCCTGCTCCGTGTGCCGACCCGGCTTGGCTGACTTTCCTGCTCCGTGTGCCGACCCGGTTTGGCTGACTTTCCTGCTCTGTGAATCGTGCCGGCTTGGCTGACATTCCTGCTCTGGATGCCTCTGTGTTGCCTTGGCGACATTCCTATTGGTTAGGCATTTGTGACGCTCCCAGTTGGTTGCGACCTCAGGGAGAGTTGCTCAGTCCGTTCTTGTCACGGCAGTGCTCAGTTGTGTATTCTCCGTTACTGCTACGGCAGAGTGCAAGTAGCCTAGTTTCCGTTACTGCTATGGCAGTGTGCAAGTGGCCTTGTCTCCGTTACTGCTCCTGCAGAGTGCAAGTGGCCTAGTCTCTGTCTACTGCTATGGCAGTGTGCAAGTGGCCTTGTCTCAGTCTACTGCTATGGCAGTGTGCAAGTGGCCTTGTCTCAGTCTACTGCTATGGCAGTGTGCAAGTGGCCTTGTCTCAGTCTACTGCTACAGCAGTGTGCAAGTGGCCTTGTCTCAGTCTACTGCTACAGCAGTGTGCAAGTGGCCTTGTCTCAGTCTACTGCTACAGCAGTGTGCAAGTGGCCTTGTCTCTGTTACTGCTACGGCAGTGTGCAAGTGGCCTTGTCTCTGTTACTGCTACGGCAGTGTGCAAGTGGCCTTGTCTCCGTCTACTGCTATGGCAGTGTGCAAGTGGCGTAGTCTCCGTTACTGCTACGGCAGTGTGCAAGTGGCGTAGTCTCCGTTACTGCTACGGCAGAGTGCAAGTGGTCTAGTCTCCGTTACTGCTACGGCAGTGTGCAAGTGGCCTAGTCTCCGTTACTGCTCCTGCAGAGTGCAAGTGGCCTAGTCTCCGTCTACTGCTATGGCAGTGTGCAAGTGGCGTAGTCTCCATTACTGCTACGGCAGTGTGCAAGTGGCGTAGTCTCCGTTACTGCTACGGCAGTGTGCAAGTGGCGTAGTCTCCGTTACTGCTATGGCAGTGTGCAAGTGGCGTAGTCTCCGTTACTGCTACGGCAGTGTGCAAGTGGCGTAGTCTCCGTTACTGCTACGGCAGTGTGCAAGTGGCGTAGTCTCCGTTACTGCTCCGGCAGAGTGCTAGTGGCCTAGTCTCCGTTACTGCTCCGGCAGAGTGCTAGTGGCCTAGTCTCCGTTACTGCTCCGGCAGAGTGCAAGTGGCCTAGTCTCCGTTACTGCTCCTGCAGAGTGCAAGTGGCCTAGTCTCCGTCTACTGCTATGGCAGTGTGCAAGTGGCGTAGTCTCCATTACTGCTACGGCAGTGTGCAAGTGGCGTAGTCTCCATTACTGCTACGGCAGTGTGCAAGTGGCGTAGTCTCCATTACTGCTACGGCAGTGTGCAAGTGGCCTAGTCTCTGTTTCTGCTCCTGAAGAGTGCAAGTGGCCTAGTCTCCGTTACTGCTCCTGCAGAGTGCAAGTGGCCTAGTCTCCGTCTACTGCTATGGCAGTGTGCAAGTGGCGTAGTCTCCATTACTGCTACGGCAGTGTGCAAGTGGCCTAGTCTCCATTACTGCTACGGCAGTGTGCAAGTGGCCTAGTCTCTGTTTCTGCTCCTGAAGAGTGCAAGTGGCCTAGTCTCCGTTACTGCTACGGCAGTGTGCAAGTGGCCTAGTCTCCGTTACTGCTCCTGCAGAGTGCAAGTGGCCTAGTCTCCGTCTACTGCTATGGCAGTGTGCAAGTGGCGTAGTCTCCATTACTGCTACGGCAGTGTGCAAGTGGCGTAGTCTCCATTACTGCTACGGCAGTGTGCAAGTGGCGTAGTCTCCGTTACTGCTACGGCAGTGTGCAAGTGGCGTAGTCTCCGTTACTGCTACGGCAGTGTGCAAGTGGCGTAGTCTCCGTTACTGCTATGGCAGTGTGCAAAAGGCGTAGTCTCCGTTACTGCTCCTGCAGAGTGCAAGTGGCCTAGTCTCCGTCTACTGCTATGGCAGTGTGCAAGTGGCGTAGTCTCCATTACTGCTACGGCAGTGTGCAAGTGGCGTAGTCTCCATTACTGCTACGGCAGTGTGCAAGTGGCCTTGTCTCCTTTACTGCTACAGCAGAGTGCAAGTGGCCTTGTCTCCTTTACTGCTACGGCAGTGTGCAAGTGGCGTAGTCTCCATTACTGCTACGGCAGTGTGCAAGTGGCCTAGTCTCCGTTACTGCTCCGGCAGAGTGCAAGTGGCCTAGTCTCCGTTACTGCTCCGGCAGAGTGCTAGTGGCCTAGTCTCCGTTACTGCTCCGGCAGAGTGCTAGTGGCCTAGTCTCCGTTACTGCTCCGGCAGAGTGCAAGTGGCCTAGTCTCCGTTACTGCTCCGGCAGAGTGCAAGTGGCCTAGTCTCCGTTACTGCTCCGGCAGAGTGCTAGTGGCCTAGTCTCCGTTACTTCTCCGGCAGAGTGCTAGTGGCCTAGTCTCCGTTACTGCTCCGGCAGAGTGCTAGTGGCCTAGTCTCCGTTACTGCTCCGGCAGAGTGCTAGTGGCCTAGTCTCCGTTACTGCTCCGGCAGAGTGCTAGTGGCCTAGTCTCCGTTACTGCTCCGGCAGAGTGCTAGTGGCCTAGTCTCCGTTACTGCTCCGGCAGAGTGCTAGTGGCCTAGTCTCCGTTACTGCTCCAGCAGAGTGCTAGTGGGCTATCTCCGTTTACTGCTACGGCAGAATACAAGTAGCCTGGTCTCCGTTACTGCTACGGCAGTGCTCTATATTGCTCAATCTCTGATACTGCTCTGACAGTTCACATTTGTCTGCTAACCTATTACTGGGCGTTACTCATCCTTAAGCTCTCTATCCTAAGTGAGCTCCTTCACAGACCTCTCTTCACATGGGACCGTGTACGCTCGCTGATGGCCATTAACCCATGCAGTACAGATACCCTGGGAATCCTTTGTATTCTGCCTGACCTGTGTCAGTATATTCTGTTATGGACTCTATGGCTATACTGGACCTGTGTAGGCATATGTATATGTAACCTGTCGTGTGTCTGTATTATTCTGATAAAATACTACAGGACCTGTGAGGGTTATTGTATTACTGTTTTCATAATAAAACTGTGTTTTATCCTAAACTACTGTGTCTGTGTGTCAAAGAAACCGTTACAGAGAACTACTGTGGTGAAGGGGAATGGGGTCATTCTAAATTAACAAAGAAAAAGAGAAAATTCCTATATAGCACCAATCGACCCCCCCCCCCCCCCTTTATTCCATACAGGTCGTGGCTGATATACTAGGTAGACGTTAAATATACCCAGGAGAGAAAGGGTTAAAAAATGGACTTTTAAAAATTAAACTTTATTATAGACTCATAAAAAAATGGGCAAATTAAAAACACAATTGTTGTTTGTTGTAACCACCGCAGTCTGATGGGACCCAGCAAACTGAGGTGGTTACAACAATTGTGTTTTTAATTTGCCCATTTTTTATTAGTATATAATAAAGTTTAATTTTTAAAAGTCCATTTATTTTAACCCTTTCTCCCCTGTGTATATTTAATCTCTACCTGGTATATCAACCTTGTTCTATATAGAATAAAGGGGGGGGCTTGGCGCTATACAGGGATTCTCTCAAGACAATCCATAAGAATAACTTTCCTCTCACCGCAGTGTACACACCCAGGAGATACCCCCCCAATACACACACACACACACACACACACACACACACACACACAGCAGTGTACACACCCAGGAGATACCCCCCCCAATACACACACACACACACAGCAGTGTACACACCCAGGAGATACCCCCCAATACACACACAGCAGTGTACACACCCAGGAGATACCCCCAATACACAAACACAAGGAGATATATACACACACAGCAGTGTACACACCCAGGAGATACCCCCCCCCCAATACACACACACACACACACACACACACACACACACACACACAGCAGTGTACACTACCAGGAGATGCCCCCCAATACACAAACACACACAGCAGTGTACACACCCAGGAGATACCCCCCAATACACAAACACACACACACACACACACACAGCAGTGTACACACCCAGGAGATACCCCCCCAATACACACACACACACACACACACACACACACAGCAGTGTACACACCCGGGAGATACCCCCCAATACACACACAGCAGTGTACACACCCAGGAGATACCCCCCCCAATACACACACACACAGCAGTGTACACACCCAGGAGATACCCCCAATACACAAACACACACAGCAGTGTACACACCCAGGAGATACCCCCCCCCCCAATACACACACACACAGCAGTGTACACTACCAGGAGATGCCCCCCAATACACAAACACACACAGCAGTGTACACACCCAGGAGATACCCCCCAATACACAAACACAAGCAGATATACACACACACACACACACACACACAGAGACACACACAGTAGTGTACACTCCCAGGAGACACACACACACTCACGAGTACACTCCCAGGAGACACACACATACACACAGCAGTGTACACACCTAGGAGATACCCCCCCCCATACACAAACACAAGGAGATACACACACAGCAGTGTACACTCCCAGGAGATACCCCCCAATACACAAACACACACACAGCAGTGTACACACCTAGGAGATACACACACACACACACACACACACACACACACACACACACAGCAGTGTACACTCCCAGGATATACACACACAGCAGTGTACACTCCCAGGAGATACCCCCCCCCCATACACAAACAGCGAGACCCCCCCACCCAGTGTACACACACACAGGGAATCCCAACAGTTCTACCCCCCCCCCATTCCCCACTCCCTGCATCACTAAATGGATGACAAAGAAATGGTGCCTTTAACCCACTGAATACTGGAGGTTTTCAGTACATTATGAAGCAATATGTTGGAAATGTTCCTACCATTCAAGTATTAAAGGCCCCATTTAAATCAGTGAAAATTTCAAAGTTTTTATTTGTCCCTTATAACGCAGTTTTACCCCACAATGGTCCAGCTTTTTACTATCACATATCAGAGTGGTCACTGACTAATAGGAACATGGCGGAGAGCTGTACTCACGGGGAATGTACGAAAACATAACGAGGATGAGAAACTTGTAGTAATCGAACGAGAAGTTGTACTTGTTGGGCAGACTGATGGAGTACAGCCCCGTCTTCTTCACAAAGGGCAGAGCCGCGTAGATCGTTAGCAACTCGCCGGCAACGCCCATGGGGTAGAGTACAATGAAGAGCGTGTACCTGGGAAGAGAGACAGAGGAGATTCACGTTAACCTTTTAAAAACAATAGGGGTGTACAATGCAATATGCTGCACACCCCCAGGGTCTTAAAGGGTTAATAAAGCTGTAATATTTTGTTATGAATAATATACATCATTGTCTTACATGGCAGGAAGAGACCTACAAGGGTAATCCCACTGTTAGGATGTACTTCCAAAAAGTATTACAGCTCAAACTGCCTTTAAAGTTGAACTGCCAGGTCAGTTCCCTGGAGTCCACACAGACAGGTTATGGGAGAACTAAGCCTTAGGGCCACAGGTTCTCCACAAGATAAATGACTGGACAGGCACAGTCTAAGGTAGCACTGAGCTACAGCTCTCCTACACAATGCAACAGAAATGTGTGCGCTTATCTGCATGCGCGTTTCTGTGTCTGTGTGCGCGATGCTCAAAGAAAAAAAGCAATTCTGGGATAAAACCTCTACAGGGGTGAGGTAAATAATCCCCAAAATTCCCATTCATTTAAATCAGACTTTTAATAATTTCAACTGTAAAATCAACTGGTTTTTGTGTCCCACAGAGCCCTCTGTCCTGTAGTGCGCTGTGCGTCCTGTAGTGCGCTGTGCGTCCTGTAGTGCGCTGTGCGTCCTGTAGTGCGCTGTGCGTCCTGTAGTGCGCTGTGCGTCCTGTAGTGCGCTGTGCGTCCTGTAGAGCGCTGTGCGTCCTGTAGAGCGCTGTGCGTCCTGTAGAGCGCTGTGCGTCCTGTAGAGCGCTGTGCGTCCTATAGAGCGCTGTGCGTCCTATAGAGCGCTGTGCGTCCTATAGAGCGCTGTGCGTCCTATAGAGCGCTGTGCGTCCTATAGAGCGCTGTGCGTCCTATAGAGCGCTGTGCGTCCTATAGAGCGCTGTGTGTCCTAAATCATCAGCATTACAGAGACCCAAGTGATCGCCAGTGTAGCTGTAACATGAAGAATAAGGGGTCCAGGACCGCCCCCCGCGCTCCTACCTCGCCCACTTGATGATGTAGGGCAGGTGGTTCAGAAGACTGAAGGTGTAGAACGAGTAGCGGATAATTTCAGTGATTGTCCAGGCCACAACAAACAGCAGCACCGAATCCTCGTTCTGGACCTGTGGAGAAGGAACAGGCAGTTGGGGCGAGTATGGAGGACAGTAAGATAAGTCTGATTAGTGGAGGAAGAAATTCCCTCCTCCCTGGTAACTCTACAAGGTGGGTCACTTATTTAAAGGGATATCATTGCACAAAATGGAAAAAATATATACTGCATGGTTTATTTTGCAGAGTAAAGGATGAAATTTTCTTACCGATATTTCCTTTTCCTCTGTGTATCTCCATGGCACCAGTTAATCTATGGGTTTTATCTCCTCTCCTCCAGCTGGTAGGACTGGTCAATTCTTCTATTTAAGGTAACCACCCCCTCCTCCTCAGTTTTCTTTGTAGCCGAGCTGTGAACATATAATAAGATATCATTAAGGGCGGGTGTGCCGTGGAGATACACAGAGGAAATATCGGCAAGAAAATTTTCATCCTTTCCTCTGTGTACTCCACGGCACCAGTTAATCTATGGGAAGTTCCCAATCAATATACTGGGTGGGTAATACCACATGCTACCATAGAAAAAAAAAATAGTGATTACAGAGTGCAAAACTAACAGTATTTTAACACCAAGTTGAAGGAAATTGAAACAAATACTTCCTACCCGGTTATGTTGGAATGACTGCCTCCAGGAACTTCCTTCCAAATTTGGCGTCTGCTGATGCAGTAATGTCTAGTTTGTAGTGTTTTATTAAGGTCGATGTTGACAACCATGTAGCCACTTTACAGATCTCCTCAGGTGATGCATTGGCTTTGTCTGCCCAAGAAGTGGACCTTGCTCTGGTTGAGTGAGCTTTAATTTTTATAGAGGATCTAGTTTGGCCTCCAGGTATGACGTTTTTATGCATTGCGTGATCCATCTAGGAATTGAAGCTTTAGATGCTGCTGATCCTTTAGACTTGCCTTGGTAATGAATGAACAAAGCGGCCAATTTATTGAAATCTTTGGTTCTTTCAAGGTATGATGAAACATATCTGACTAGATCTAACGAGTGAAGCCGTTCTTTTGAACTAGAGGGATTGGCACAGAATGAGGGAAGGTTATTTTATTGATTTAAATGGAATTCATTCATCCTTAAGACTATTTTATCCTGATGAACAGTAAGCTAGGGCTTGTATTTCACTGACCCGTTTTGCTGAAGTTATAGCTGTCAGAAATAGTGTCTTCCAAGTCAAGTGACGAATTTATATTGCCTGAAGTGGTTCAAAGAGTAGAATCTATTAGTTGATTGAGCACCAAGTTAAGATCCCAAGGGGGAAGGACCTCTCTGAATCTAGGGCGAGCTTTTCCTATAGCCTTAACAAATTTCTTTATTAGCTCATCATCTGCAAGTTGCCTCACCATAATAGCAGATAGAGCTGAAATCTGTACCTTTATTGACGCAGGTTTCAAACCTAAGTCAAATCCTTTTTGTAGGAAATTCAAAATGACTAATGTAGAGATATTATGCTCAGTCAAGTGATGATCATTGCACCAGTTACTAAAGATCTTCCAGACTCTATTGCAGTGGTTCTCAACCCGTGCCCTCAGTGGCCACTAACAGGCCAGGACTTAGGAATTTCCCTGCCAGAACAGAAGTGTGTTGATCAGAGGCTCAGTCATATTGATTAACTCACCTGTGCTCTTAAAAGGAAATTCTCAAATCCTGGCCTGTTAGTAGCCACTGAGGGCACGGGTTGAGAATCACTGCTCTATTGGATACTATAGCGGTGGACGCCTTTCTTCCTTCCATAATAGTTGTTATGACAGAGTCAGATACACCTTTTTGCTTCAGATATTCCCTCTCAGCCTCCAGGCTGTTAGATGGAAGAGCCCTGGATTCGGGTGAACTAGAGGTCCCTGAACCAACAGATCGTGCCTAGCTGGAAGGATCCAAGGAGGTAGAACCAACATTGTTACTAGGCTGGCAAACCAGCTCCTCCTGGGCCAACTTGGAACTTCTGCTCTGTCCCTGCGCACTTTCTTCAGTACCTCCGGAATAAGAGGGATGGGAGGGAAGATGTACCCCAGCGAGAAACTCCAGTAATGCTTCAGCGCATCCTGCCCCAGGGATGGTGGGTTCTGCCATCTGGCAAAGAACTTTCTGCATTTCATATTTGGTGGGTTGCCATCAGATCTATTTCTGGGTTCGCCCAGTGCGCAGTTATTTGAAGATAGATCTCCTGGTTTAGACACCATTCCCCAGGATCTATTGCCTTTCTGCTGAGAAAGTCTGCTTCTATATTTTGTATGCCTGATATGAGGGAGGCTGTGATCATAAGTAGATTATTTTCTGCCCACTTGAGTATGGGTTCCCCCTCTGTTCAGGGCTCTGCTCCTGGTTCCTCCCTGTTTTTTTATGTATATAACAGTGGTGCTGTTGTCGGATCTTATATGTACCACTTTCCCTCGTAAGTTGTCCTGGAAGTGCTTTAGGGTGTTTGTTACTACTCTCATCTCCAGCAGGTTGATATGCATTTTCTTTTCTTGCTCTGACCAGGTGCCTTCCACTCTCTGTGTGCCCCAAATTCCTCCCCAACCTGTTGAGCTGGCATCTGTCATAAGGATAGCCCATTCGTGATCTAGATGGGATTTTCCTCTTGTAAGGTTTTCCTTCTTTGTCCACCATGTCATTTCCTTCATGACATGCCTGAGAATGGATATTTTCTGAAAAGGATCGCTGTAACCCTTGTTCCATGTACTCAATAATAGATTCTGTATGGGCCTCATATGAAACCTCGAACAAGGAACCACTGATTCATTATTGTTTGGGCTGAATGAATCTTCTTGGTTAGAAATTTTTTGATCGTCTGCTGAATGGTTCTTATCCTGTGTTCTGTCAGGAGGACTGTTGATGCTGAGGTGTCTATTGACATCCCCAGGAATTCTATATTCTGAGATGGGGTGAGTAAACTCTTTTGTTGGTTTATCACCCAACCTAGGTCTGTCAGATGTCGTACCACTTGCATGGTCTGACGTTCTGCCAGATGGGCTGATGGAGCAATCAGCAAATAAGTCGTCAAGGTAAGGAATTATATATGCGCCTTCTATACGTAAGTCTTCCAATGCTGCTGCTAGTAATTTTGTGAAGACCCTTGGCGCTGGTTTGAGCCCAAATGGAAGTACTTTGAACTGGAAATGTAGTTCCTTTATTACAAACAGAAGGAATCTGCTATGACTTTCTCTTACTGGGACATGATAATATGCGTCCTGTAGGTCAATATTTGTTAGGAAACAGAGACTTGATGACTGAAGAAACTGTTTCCATCCTGAAGTGTTTCTTCACAAGGAACTTGTTGAGCAATTTCAGATCTAAAATCGTTCTGTAATTTCCTGAAGGTTTCGGAACAGCAAACAGTATAGAATATATCCCAAGGTTCTTTTGGCATGATGGAACTGGTTCTATCACCCGCTGCTGTAACATTTTTGTCAATTCCTGTGAGAATAGTTTTGCTTTCCTCTTGTTCACTGGGAAAAGAGACTTTTGAAATGTGTTTATTTTGGGGATCGTATGAAATTCCAGCGGGTATCCTGTCTTCAGTATCTGATGTACCCAGGCATCTGCTGTGCTCCAAGCTGTTTGATATTGGGTCAGTCGACCCCCTATATTTACTGGAGACAGGATCCGCTGCTTTTCAGAACTCTTTTTTTGAACCGATTCTTCCTGGGGAAGTCTTTCTTGAATCCCCCTCTCGACTGATTATATGAGGTTTGCCTTTGTTCCCTGTGTCTTCCCTGGAATTTCTTGTTGTCCCCAAAGGAATAGTTTCTTGACTTGTAAGAGGAATTCCTCGATGGGGATGTTCTAACTAGTCTAGCTTGCAGAAGGAAGGTACTTTTGCCTCCAGTCATCTATTTAATTAGGTTTTCAAGCTGTTCACCAAATCATTTCTCACCCAAAAAAGGAAGAGACATGAGCTTGCTTTTAGATGATCCATCTGCTCTCCATGACTTTAACCACAATGCTCTTCTAGTTGAAATAGACAAGGCTGATGATTTTGCAGCCACCCTGAGCGAATCTATAGATGCATCGCATACAAAATTATTTGCTTTCTTAATGGTAGCCACTTCTTTAAGTAATTTATTTCTGGAGACTGATGAATCTATTTCTTCCTCCAGGCCGGAGAGCCATTTGCGCATGGTTCTAGCTACACAGACAAGGGCTGTTGCCACCTTCATGTTTTGGCCAATCAGGGAGAAGGCTGATTCCATCCCTTTGTCCATAGGATATTTTAATGCAGCACTGTCCTCTAATGGAATAGTAGTGTGACGTGCTAATCTTGATACAGCCGCATCTACCCTAGGTGGAGTAACCCAGGTATTTACAACATTTTCATCAAATGGATACATTTTTGCAAATCGTTTTGTGGTAGGTGACCTTTTATCTAATCTTTTCCATTCAGAACTGACAATAGCAGAAACAGCATGGTGAACGGGGAAACATGGTGCAGTTTTCTTGTTTCCTAAGAAAGCGGTGTCAAGGATACCCATCTCTTTCTGTTCATCTACTAAACCCAGTGTTTTTCTGAGGTTTTCTAAGAATCCATCCATTTTCTTAGCACTAAATGAGCCTACATCAGCTAGGATCTCACCTTCTTCTGATGAGTAATCTGAATCAAACTCATATAAACTGCATGTATCTTCTTGCTGTGCTGTCCTGCTGGATGTCCCTTCTCTAGGATCATCTAGTCTAGGCTTCTTTTTGGGAATAATGGCTTCTTGCGTTGCAGAAAAAAAATTCTCCTGCATGGAGGCTTTCATCCAGGTAATGAATTCTTGAAAATGATTAGGCATGTTTTTTGACACATTCCTGGCATAAGCGTGAGGAATCTGATGCTAACATTTTACTATCACATGCCGGACAATTTTTTGTGTTTGTGGGCTTTATCTTCCTTAGTAGAGCCTTCATTAGGTTTTTCCTTTTCTTTTGCAGCAGGTGTTTTTGATGAAGAAGACATGCTCACACTTCTTATTCAAGAGCTAAAAAGCCAGGTCGATTAAACAACATGTAAAAGACCAAATAAATTTAAGATGCTTACCTATGCTCCTTCATACGCTTATTTATGCGGTCTGTGTTCCATGCCTGGAACGCACGCCGAGCCTGTTTCCGGTATTGATGAAGTGTATATCTGAAAGCTCCGGATCTGCCTCATGTCCTTACTACTTGCTGTAATGAGTGCGTTCCATGCCTGGAACGCATGCCGCGTTGACTTGCTGAGACCAGCCACAGACTTCCTTGTTGGTGTGGGGCTGTATTGTAGAACACGACGGATCCCCGAAATTTTCCTCCGCCTATCCGCAGAGCTTAGCAGGGGAAGGAGGGCTCGTCAGTTGCCTCGGGCCGATATGGAGCTGGATCGGCGCAAACCCCATATCCCAGTGATGTTAGTGAGAAGGTGGGGTAAGATGTTGGAGCCTCCGAATCACTGAGTTTAGTGGAGGAAGGAGTGCTCAAATCTACTTTAATTCGCTTTCTAGCTTCTTTTTTCGTGTATAGTAACGGAGGCTTCAGCCTCCCGTTCCACCAGCTGGTAGGACCAAAAAGAAACTGAGGAGGAGGGGGCGGAGAGTTACCTTAAATAGAAGGAATGACTGGTCCTACCAGCTGGAGGGGGGGGGGGGGGGGGGGGGGAGATAAAACCCATAGATTAACTGGTGCCGTGGAGATACAGAGAGGAAAAAAGGATACTCTCTCTCGAGGTATGTTTTATCTTATAGGATACTGCAGCGCACACTTGCACTTTTTGGTACAGTAAACTCTATAGTCTGAAACATTTATGGTGGCGCTTTACTATACCAGCCAATAGAGGGTTACTGTCACCGACAATAGATGTCCATAGAGAGCTGTAGCAACAGAGTCGCATTAAAACAGGGGTGACACTCTCCCATGTCAGACACCGCACCGGTGACACCCCTCTCACACTGTGCGTCACAGCCCAGCTCAGACACCGCACCGGTAACAACCCTCTCACACTGTGCGTCACAGCCCAGCTCAGACACCGCACCGGTAACAACCCTCTCACACTGTGTGTCACAGCCCAGCTCAGACACCGCACTGGTGACACCCCTCTCACACTGTGCGTCACAGCCCAGCTCAGACACCGTACCGGTGACACTCACCTCTCTCACACTGTGCGTCACAGCCCAGCTCAGACACCGCACCGGTAACAACCCTCTCACACTCTGCGTCACAGCCCAGCTCAGACACCGCACCGGTGACACCCCTCTCACACTGTGCATCACAGCCCAGCTCAGACACCGCACCGGTGACACTCACCTCTCTCACATTGTGCGTCACAGCCCAGCTCAGACACCGCACCGGTGACACCCCTCTCACACTGTGTGTCACAGCCCAGCTCAGACACCGCACCGGTAACAACCCTCTCACACTCTGCGTCACAGCCCAGCTCAGACACTGCACTGGTGACACTCACCCCTCTCACACTGTGCGTCACAGCCCAGCTCAGACACCGCACCGGTGACACTCACCTCTCTCACATTGTGCGTCACAGCCCAGCTCAGACACCGCACCGGTGACACCCCTCTCACACTGTGTGTCACAGCCCAGCTCAGACACCGCACCGATAACACCCCTCTCACACTGTGCGTCACAGCCCAGCTCAGACACCGCACTGGGGACACCCTTCTCACACTGTGTGTCACAGCCCAGCTCAGACACCGCACTGGGGACACCCTTCTCACACTGTGAGTCACGGCCCAACTCAGACACTGCACCTGTGACACTCACCCCTCTCACACTGTGCGTCACAAGTCACAACCCAGCTCAGACACCGTACCGGTGATACCCCTCTCACACTATACGTCACAGCCCTGCTCAGACACCGCACTGGTGACCGTGACACTCACCTCTCTCACACTGTGTGTCACAGCCCAGCTCAGACACCGCACCGGTGACACCCCTCTCACACTTTGCGTCACAGCCCTGCTCAGACACCGCACCAGTGACAGTGACACTCACCTCTCTCACACTGTGTGTCACAGCCCAGGTCAGACACCGCACCAGTGACAGTGACACTCACCTCTCTCACACTGTGTGTCACAGCCCAGGTCAGACACCGCACCAGTGACAGTGACACTCACCTCTCTCACACTGTGTGTCACAGCCCTGCTCAGACACCGCACCAGTGACAGTGACACTCACCTCTCTCACACTGTGTGTCACAGCCCAGCTCAGACACCGCACTGGTGACAGTGACACTCACACTATGCGTCACAGCCCTGCTCAGACACCGCACCGGTGACAGTGACACTCACCTCTCTCACACTGTGTGTCACAGCCCAGGTCAGAAAAACCCGAGACATCACTTGGAACGCTGTCAGGACCACGGACGAGGGCACAATACCTGAGATAAGAAAACATGGGAACAACATGTTTAGTTACAAACCACAGCAACAGGCGGACTGTGGGGACAGGGTAAAGCAGAGCTATGGATGAAGGGTGGAGGGTTTGTGGAGTAATGTCTGGGCAAAGGGACAATTCCAATTGCTTTTGAGAATAGCAAATTTCTATGGGCAGGAATAGGCCAATCTATTATAACGGTTATCCAGATTGCTCGCTACGATTTCTGACCCTTTAGGTGCCGGAGCGGAGAGAATTATATAGTAAGATTTTCTGCATTTATCTGGCACGTGAGGGGTTAAGGATACGATTTTAAGTACAAATTAATGTCAGGATGTTAGAATTCTGTCACTATACTAACATGGTAGGAACTTTTATGTGGAGTTGGGGTTTTCTGGAGTTGGAATCAAATTAGGATTTTAAAGGGATAGTAATACTTAAAATGTAAAAAAAATATGTTGTAGGGTTTATCCCCCTGAGTAAAACAAGAGTACTCCCACTGCCGAAAGGTGTTTCATTCAAAAGTTATTAATTTTCAAAGTTGAATTTTTTAGGTGCAATATCACAGTGGCCTGAAATTGTACAGTGGCGCTGTTGCTACACCATCCTATGGAGATTTATGGTCAATTGACCAGAGCTGTCCATAGGATCATGTAGCAACAGCGCCACTGTACAATTTCAGGCCGCTGTGATTTTGCACCTAAAAAAATTCAACTTTGAAAATTAATAACTTTTGAATGAAAAACCTTTCAGCAGTGGGAGTACTCTTGTTTTACTCAGGGGGATAAACCCTACAACATATTTTTTTTTACATTTTAAGTATTACTATCCCTTTAAAGAGAGGCAGAACAAGTCATCTGGTGAACTAAGCTGGAATTATGATTTCCACAGGGAATAACTCCAAGTTTAATTATTTAACTATCTTATTATGATATATTTAACGCACATATTTATTTCACTTCTTTCAACTATAAGATACTGTAATATTATATTTTTCTAATGATTTGAATTAGAAGTTCACGTAAGAGATTATTGATATAGCAGTCTTTATTGATACTATTCACAGACCATCACAATCTGATGGGAATTTGTAACTTTGTTGCTCCATCCACTAGAGGTCTCATGCACAGAACCGGCGTTTTTCTGCTAACGGGTCACTCTTTCGCACCTCACTCTGCACTTTTGGTGTTTGGCGGCAGGTATGTCTAGTGGTTTAATTTCATTTTAATTCAAGTTATGTCTTGATAAAGATTCTTAACGGAACCGAAACGTTGATTTAATAAATTTGTTAATACTTAAAGTCCTGAGAGTGCTAGCCTGTCTACGAATATATATATATATATATATGCCCCCCAAACTGTGCACTTACTTTTATCACTAAGTATCTGACATGATTACACAACACTCCTCTGGCACAAAAAGGGTTAAATTAGTCATTGTTTTATTACCCAAACAGGCAATGCCGTGCCAGTACTGCTAGTAATACAAATAAAGCACAAGATTACTTACCTACAGTACAGTGAAGAATCTGAAAATAAGAACATTGCAGTTAGTCTATCATTTTTATAAGCAACAGGAAAAAAATATCCAAAATGAATAAAATAAATACATGGAATAATGACCCAGTCTGCAATATGCTTTTTATTGAGACCCCAGAACCAGTCCAGAATATATCTATACCCCCGTAATTGCATCAACCTCTACTAAACTGTTAGTCCATACAGGGTCTTCACGTCTACTCTTGGTAAAAGAGTCAGTTCACGCTGATGATTCATCTCCCGTTTTGTTAAACTGTTAGTTCATAAAGAGAATTCATATCTACCTCTAGTAAAGCTCCAGTCTGGAAAAACTTCAGCGGCTTTTCAATAGAATAATACAGATTATGATAGCTTCCTTTGGAGAGGTAGGTGCGGACTAAACCAACAGCGATAACCAGCCACCTGCAAGACACAAAGGGGGAGATCATTTCCTGAGAACACAGCAACTGCGCATGTCCCTGCAAGACAAAAGCCAATTGCGGTCAGTGTATGAGGGCTGTAGGTGTAATAAATAAAACCTCTACAACTGGGGTTCTCAACCAGGGTCCCATGACACCAGCTTCGGGCCCCATACTTTCCTGGGAAAACTGAACACAAATGTGAATTTGGAGATTCATATATATAAAGAAATGGTTATTTACTATACACTGTGCTAGTCCTTCTGACTGTGAGACCTAAAAATAGCTATTTATCCATTTGTACCCCTCACCAATCCCGCGGAAAATGACCCAGAACAAAAGGGCTCCCTGCATTCTCCACACTGTACATTACTGGGCATCCCAAAATCTCCACACTGTACAATAGGGGCTCCCTGACTCTCCAAACCGTACAATAGGGGCATGCTGTACATTAGGGGTGCCACCTGAACTCTCCACACTGTACATTAGGGGCGCCACCTGAACTCTCCACACTGTACAATAGGGGCCCCCTGAACTCTCCACACTGTACATTAAGGGCCCCCTGAACTCTCCACACTGTACAATAGAGGCTCCCTGCTTTCTCAATGCTGAACATTAGGGACGTGCTGTACATTAGGGGAGCCTTCAGCAAGAAGAGGGAGAGAGAGAGGAGAGAAAAAAAAAAAAAAAGGAAGGACTGAGATCTGCTGCTGTAGAATGAAAGTCCAGCAAAACCACTCAGTGACTTTACTGCATTATATTTACCCGGCTGTCATGACGACATTGTAGATGACCAGGTAAGCGGTTGCCAATGTCCCAGGTCCCCTTTTTTTCCTTTGGCTTCCATTTTCCATAGATTTGCTGCTTCCCGATTGAGGAGTCGTCATGTCTGTGTCAGGATGAGAGGGGACAGACTGTCAGACACGTCCTACAATACAGTGCCTAGAGCCTTATCTACAAGAGAAGACAAACCAACACCACCATAGGGGAGAAAAAGATTACCGTTTACTTACATGGGGCTTAACCTCTTGAATGCTAGAGAGGTTATAAAGACATCGCAAAGCTGGATGAGGACAATGGGAAATGTAGTCCTTAACAGCTGATCTGAAATTATTCTTCCCTGTACTAGAAAAAGAATGAGCAACCTGTGGCTCTCCTGAAGTTGTTGGGCTTTATCTCCCATCATCCTATGACAGCTATGTTTTCAGCTGTCGTTGGACTAAAACGTTCAACAATTTAAAGAGGAACTAACTTGTCACAAAATATTTAGCTTAACTAAGTCCCCTTCTGGCGACTAGCTGCTTAGTAGCGCTAGTTACCAGAATTATTACCTGATTTAATAGATATATGCTTTATTCCCCAGCTGTCAGTAGCACGGAGCAAGGACATCTTGCCAGAATGACGTCTGCACGCCTGTGCTGTCAGTCCCAGCCGGAGCCAATCAGCTCTTAGCAACGCCTACTAGACTCGGCTGGGACTGACAGCGCAGGCGCACAGACGTCATTCTGGCAAGATGTACACGCTCCGTGCTACTGACAGCTGGGGAATAAAGCATATATCTATTAAATAAAGTAATAATTCTGGCGACTAGCGCAAATAAGCAGCTAGTCACCAGAAGGGGACTTAGTTAAGCTAAATATTTAGTGACAAGGTAGTTCCGCTGGAAATCCACACTCTGCTCAACTTGTTCATCATTGCTATCCAGCCCCACAGTGTGTATCCTGTATACGTGACTGGTATCAGGCTGAGCTCACACAGGAGAATTTATTGTAGCCATGTTTGATGCAGTGGAATTGCAAGAGAGAAGTGATTTTCCATCATCCTTTTCTCCCAATAAAACCAGCAGCATTTCCACTGAAACCTACACAACAAATCTTAAGGTGCATTGACGCACTGTTGGGGGATAGTTGAAGCAAACTGCCCAGACCTTTGACATGCGCTGTGTGAGTTGCCCACGTGAACATCTTCATGTTACCCTGGGCCATATGTGTAAAAGCACGAATGCAGCAATTCTGGGGTAAACCAGCAGTGCCCCAGGGAACAAAAACATCCACTGAAATTGACCTTTTACTCTCTCTTCAATTCTAAAGACATCTCCAGCACATTGCAATGAAATCTACTGTAAAACTCTTGCATTCAAGGGGTGAAAAGGTTCCACTTACAAATTGATGAGAAGGTTTATCTGTTCCCCACGATGGACTTCTCTACACATTATGCCTATGATTCACGTGTGCATTTTTCCATATGCAATGATACCTGTGATAATGTCTTCAGTGTGAACAAATATTTAAGACTTTAAGGTACGCTTCGCAATAAGTTGCATACCCCTCTGGCACTCAATGGGTTAAAGTGTTGAGATGGCTACAGTAAACATACAGTTGTTACTACAGGTGTGGCCCTCTTAAACTAGGCTGACCAGACCTCACCTTTAACCGGGGACACATAGGAAATAGGCATATTTCAGGACTGCACTAAATTCAAAGCAACCCTGCAGTATGCATTTTTCATATGTGTCCCTGGTTAAAGGTGAGGTCTGGTCACCCTATCTTAACCCTTTGAGTGCCAGAGGAGTACAGAATTCATTGCTTTGCAGTGCATTCTGCACCCCTCTGGCACTCAAAGGGTTAAACATACAATAATCAGTTCTTCCCATGACCAAATCCACTAAGGGCAGGGAGAGGCAGATCATTATACGAGTTTGGTGTAACACAGGGAACGGATTCAGCATAGTGATTTCCACTTAATGTTAACCCTTTGAGTGCCAGAGGGGTACGCAATGCATTCCAAAGCAATGCGTTGCATACCCCTCTGGCACACAAAGGGTTAACATTCCTTTTCCCACAAGACTCAGCACTGGAACAAAGGCCTCCAGAGTGCTGATTTAGTATATAGTGGGTTGCACTTTGAGTTCTTCCCTCTGCCTGTGCTGATAAAAGTTCAGAAAGATAAAACTGCTATTGAGGGCAATTACAGACCTCAGTACAATGGAACCAGCTTGTCAGGGCCAGTCCAGAACACGAGATATGGAGGTGTGTCCTGAGAGACTGCAGGGAGAGAGATGACATTTGCCCTTCAATGGAAGATAATGATGCGAGACTCAGGCACAGAAGCTCCAAGAAATGTCTGATCAGAGAAAGACTAGAGTACAAGCTCTGCAGACAACACAGTGACAAGTGTAGATATTCCAATACTGGTCAGAGTTACATTTCTGAACAAATTGTCTCCATGCACTGAAGAGGTAACAAGCTAAATGATAAGAACAGAGAAATCCTAAAAGAGTAGGTGTGTTAGTGTGTGCACAACTATACAATCTTATTTAGCTGTATAGAAAGGCTGCATTTAGCATGCACAGAACAGATATTATCATTTACAGGCACATCGGGGAGAGAGGCAGAGGTTGGGCACATCAGGTAGGGGAGGGAGGTGCTGGAGGCATACCTTCCAACATCTCAAAGTGCCCAAAGAGGGACACCTTTGTTTTAGCTGGTGTTTCAGGGGAAGGGACATTGACGAGAAAGTTTAGGTTACCTCCTGACCTCTCTTTGTGCATACGAATGAGGGATTTATGTCTCAGAGAGGGACTGAACCTCCTAAAGAGGGACAAGTGGGAGGTACAGATCCCTAATATCTCCTAAAGAGGGACACGTGGGAGGTACAGATCCCTAATATCTCCTAAAGAGGGACACGTGGGAGGTACTGATCCCTAATATCTCCTAAAGAGGGACACGTGGGAGGTACTGATCCCTAATATCTCCTAAAGAGGGACACGTGGGAGGTACTGATCCCTTATATCCAGAGCCGGATTACAGGCAAGGCACACTAGGCACCTGCCTAGGGCCCGGTTAACTTGAGGGGGCCCGACGGAGACTGCTCCCCCTCCCCTCCTGAGCATCACAGCCACTTGGGTATAATTCTGGACACGCAGAAGCGAATTACCACTAGGGTATAATTGTACATGCCCACAGACAGCTTAGTAGTAAGTGCGCATGTGTCAAGAATTCTTCCTGTTATCGAATCCTGGCACATGCGCACATATGGGAGGGAGGGATTAGATTAGTTGGTCACGCAGCAGCGGAGCAGCGGAAATGTTAAAGTAGCTCCCGCCTACTCATCGTTTTTGGATTTCGGACTTGTCCCAGGTGGCAGAGGCGATGCAGTGGCACACATAATAAGGGTCAATGCAGCCTAGCATAACGCTGAACGACGGATATTATAGGATTACGTCCATAACATTTTGAATGCCTCAGCCTGTATTAACTAACTGTACAATGTGTAGTTTGCCTGGGTTAGGGAGGGAGCTTTCCAGGATACATTAATTTGTGCTTGTCCTCTCTCTGCCCCCTGGGGCAGTAGGCCCCTGGTCTGGAGATGCCTGTAAAAATGTGTATAAACTGAAAATTAACCCTATGAATGCCAGAGAAAGGTACACAATTGCTTTACAATGCTTTCCATTGTAAAGCAATGTAGTGTGTACCTCTGAGGCTCTCCCTGGCATTCAAAGGGTTACTTTTCAGTGTAGGCACAGTTATTTATTCACAGTGGCCCAGGGGCTGAGAGAGGGGGGGGGGGACACAAACAAAGATGCTGCATATGCCAAACTAATAAATATACCAAAATATGAATAGAAATACATAAGTAGTGAACTCATAAGCAAATATACATAATTAAAAGAAAATCAGGAAGGTCCTTTTGGTAAAAGATACCGAAAGGACCAACCTTGGAAAAAGAAAGCTTACTAAGTGAAACTCTCAATAGGTATATATAAAAATGATATGCTTTACTGGTCAATACAAAAGTATACACAGACAGAATAAACCCAATTAAAATAGGTTTAGGCAGGTAGGTATCAAGGTATACAGTCCCAGATATATAAATGGATAATAATAGATAAGATATACCCACAAGTGAAAAAGCAAAACACCACACAAAACGGCTCAAATAAATACACAGGAGAGCCTAATAAAGTGCATAATATAGTGAAAATACTCTGATACCCATACAGTGTAAATAAATGTATACTTATCTGTGAGCAAAATCAATTGATAAACACAATGGGAATAGAAGTAGAAACCCACCTAGATACTGTACACTCAGTGCGTATCACCACCTTAGTGGCTTTGTCAGACCCATGACGAAGCCACAAGGTGGCTAAAGAGGGACACATGGGAGGTATGGGCCTCTATTATCTCCTAAAGAGGGACACAAGGGAGGTATGGACCCCTAATATCACCTAAAGAGGGACACTTGAGAGGTACAGACCCCTAATATCACCTAAAGAGGGACACTTGAGAGGTATAGACCCCTAATATCTCCTAAAGAGGGACACTTGGGAGGTACAGAACTCTAATATCTCCTAAAGAGGGACACTTGGGAGGTACAGAACTCTAATATCTCCTAAAGAGGGACACTTGGCAGGTATGGTCCTAATATCTCCTAAAGAGGGACACTTGGGAGGTATGGACCCCTAATATCTCCTAAAGAGGGACACTTGGCAGGTATGGTCCTAATATCTCCTAAAGAGGGAAACTTGGGAGGAAGACCCCTAATATCTCCTAAAGAGGGACACTTGGCACGTATGGTCCCTAATATCTCCTAAAGAGGGACACTTGGGAGGAAGACCCCTAATATCTCCTAAAGAGGGACACTTGAGAAGTACAGACTCCTAATATCTCCTAAAGAGGGACACTTGGGAGGTATGGACCCCTAATATCTCCTAAAGAGGGACACTTGAGAGGTACAGACTCCTATTATCTCCTAAAGAGGGACACTTGGGAGGTACAGACCCCTAATATCTCCTATAAAGAGGGACACTTGGGAGGTACAGATCCCTAATATCTCCTAAAGAGGGACACTTGGGAGGTATGGACCCCTAATATCTGCTAAAGAGGGACACTTGGGAGGTACAGACCCCTAATATCTCCTAAAGAGGGACACTTGGGAGGTATGTACCCCTAATATCTCCTATAAAGGGGGGCACTTGGGAGGTATGGACCCCTAATATCTCCTACAGAGTGACATTTGGGAGATCACTCCCGACCTCTATCCAGGCTGCTTTATTACCTCTACCTGGTCTCTGGGGCCTGTCACCTGTCCCTTCTCCCTGGACTCTGGGGTCTGTCTGCTCTCCCTGGTCTCTGCGGCCTGTCCCCTCTACCTGGTCTCTGGGCCCCGTTACCTCTCCAGACTCTGGAATATCCCCTTCTCCTGACATCTGCCAGGCTGCCCTGTTACTGCTCGCTGGTCTCTCAAGCCTGTTACCTCTCGCTTGCCTCTCAGGCCTGTCCCGTTGTGTTGTCCTTTCTCTCAGGCCTGTCCCGTTTCCCAGTCTCTCACACTTGTTCCGTTGCCCTGTCTCTCGGCCTGTCCTGTTCTCAGACACGAGCTGCTTCCCTCGCCTCACACAAACTTTCCATGACAGTCTCACTCTACCCTACACCTCACGGTGATGACTTAACCAATCAAAGGCCATAACGCCAGTCCGAGCCAGTATTGATTGGATACTTGTGGAGAAGTAGGCGGAATTTAACAGACCTTGTAACCCGTGAGATGATGGCGCTGTCAATTACCAGTCAGGGGTGGAGCAGGAGGCGGTGCCGGGGGGCGGGGTCGGGACCGAAGTTTTATGAGGAATCGTGCGGGGCGGGGCGAGTCCTGTTTGCGGGGGCGGGGCACTCGGAACCATTCCCCGAACCACTTCATTTAACCCTGTGCCAGGGAGGAATCCCACGCACTGCACCGGAGACCTCTCTGGCACTCAATGGGTTAAACGTATGACTAGTAAACTCCGCCTAGTAAGTCCGCCCCTTTGTCCACATGACGTATCCATGGAAACAGCCGGAAGCGCGGCTGTAGAGGCGCCTGGAATTAAACTTGAGAGAAGCGCCGGTCACACCCCCCCCCCCCCCCCTGCACCGAGACCTGAACTCCTCCGGGGAACACCGAGCCGAGAGCTGTACCAAGTACTACAGCGGGGGGTGCACAGGTATTCCGATCACTGTGGGATGTGCCAGTCCGGGGACTGAGAGCTGGATTCTATTACAGGTGATAAGTCTTAACTCCTTTTTTATCTAATATTTTCCTATTGAAGTCTATGGGGAAACCTGGAGATAAAAGCAGAGATAAAATTAGCACCTTCAATAGAATCTAGCCCTGAGTGGTTACTATAGGGCGAGTTCTGTCTCAGGGAGGGAGTCCCCCAGCATGGTACTGACCGCTATATTACCATACCTGGGAACTCTCCGGTTTTGCCCCGGAGACTCCGGATTTCAGACTGAATTACCGGGTCTCCGGGGCAATGTGTGGATCGCCGGGTGGGCAGAGTTTAAATAGAAACTCTGCCCACTTGTGCTCCGTCCCGCCCGGTTCCTCCCACTCCCCGCCCTCTTCCATACATTTTTCAGTTTTTTTTTTGTTCCGCCCCCCTCCGCGGCTAAGCCACGCCCCTTTTATGACGCAAATTGCGTCATTTTCATCCTAGGTCGGCATTGACAGGGTTACCCTCCGGGTAACCCTGTTTTAAAAGTTCCCAGGTATGTATATTACCCCTCCTCAGGATGGTACTGACCGCTATATTGTCCCTCCTCAGGATGGTACTGACCGCTATATTGTCCCTCCTCAGGATTTTACCAACTGCTATATTACCCCTCCTCAGGATGGTACCGACTGCTATATTACCCTTCCGCAGGATGGTACTGACCGCTATATTACCCCTCCTCAGGATGGTACTGACCGAAATATTACCCCTCCTCAGGATGGTACTGACCGCTATATTGTCCCTCCTCAGGATTTTACCAACTGCTATATTACCCCTCCTCAGGATGGTACCGACTGCTATATTACCCTTCCGCAGGATGGTACTGACCGCTATATTACCCCTCCTCAGGATGGTACTGACCGCTATATTACCCCTCCTCAGGATGGTACCGACCACTGTATTACCCCTCCTCAGGATGGTACCGACCACTGTATTACCCCTCCTCAGGATGGTACCGACCGCTGTATTACCCCTCCTCAGGATGGTACCGACCACTGTATTACCCCTCCTCAGGATGGTACCGACCGCTATATTACCCCTCCTCAGGATGGTACCGACCACTGTATTACCCCTCCTCAGGATGGTACCAACCACTGTATTACCCCTCCGCAGGATGGTACCAACTGCTATATTACCCCTCCGCAGGATGGTACCGACCGCTATATTGTCCCTCCGCAGGATGGTACCGACCACTATATTACCCCTCCGCAGGATGGTACCGACCGCTATATTGTCCCTCCGCAGGATGGTACCGACCACTGTATTACCCCTCCTGAGAATGGTACCGACCGCTGTGTTAACCGTCCTCGGGATGGTACCGTCCGCTGTGTGAACCGTCCCCAGGATGGTACCGTCCTCTGTGTGAACCGTCCCCGGGATGGTACCGTCCTCTGTGTGAACCGTCCCCGGGATGGTACCGCCCGCTGTGTGAACCGTCCCCGGGATGGTACCGTCCTCTGTGTGAACCGTCCCCGGGATGGTACCGTCCGCTGTGTGAACCGTCCCCGGGATGGTACCACCCTCTGTGTGAACCGTCCCCGGGATGGTACCACCCTCTGTGTGAACCGTCCCCGGGATGGTACCACCCTCTGTGTGAACCGTCCCCGGGATGGTACCGCCCGCTGTGTGAACCGTCCTCGGGATGGTACCGCCCGCTGTGTGAACCGTCCTCAGGATGGTACCGTCCGCTGTGTGAACAGTCCCCGGGATGGTACCACCCTGTGTGTGAACCGTCCCCGGGATGGTACCGCCCGCTGTGTGAACCGTCCTCGGGATGGTACCGCCCGCTGTGTGAACCGTCCTCAGGATGGTACCGTCCGCTGTGTGAACCGTCCTCGGTATGGTACCGTCCGCTGTGTGAACAGTCCTCAGGGTCATACCATCCGCTGTATTTCCCCTCCTCAGGATGGTACCATCTGTGTTAACCGTCCTCAGGATGGGACCATCCACTGTGTTACCCCATCTCAGGATGGTACCGTCAGCTGTGTTACCCCATCTCAGGATGGTACCGTCAGCTGTGTTACCCCATCTCAGGATGGTACCGTCAGCTGTGTGAACCGTCCTTGGGATTGTACCGTCCGCTGTGTGAACCGTCCTTGGGATTGTACCGTCCGCTGTGTGAACCGTCCTCGGGATTGTACCGTCCGCTGTGTGAACCGTCCTCGGTATGGTACCATCCGCTGTGTGAACCGTCCTCAGGATGGTACTGTCCGCTGTGTGAACCGTGCCCGGGATGGTACCGTCCGCTGTGTGAACCGTCCCCGGGATGGTACCGTCCGCTGTGTGAACCGTCCTCAGGATGGTACCGTTTGCTGTGTGAACTGTCCCCGGCATGGTACCGTCCGCTGTGTTAACCGTCCTCGGCATGGTACCGTCCGCTGTGTTAACCGTCCTCGGCATGGTACCGTCCGCTGTGTGAACCGTCCTCAGCATGGTACCGTCCGCTGTGTGAACCGTCCTCGGCATGGTACCGTTCGCTGTGTGAACCGTCCTCCGGATGGTACCGTCCACTGTGTGTACCGTCCGCTGTGTGAGCCGTCCTCGGGATGGTACCGTCCGTTGTGTGAACCATCCCCTGCATGGTACCGCCCGCTGTGTGAACCGTCCCCGGCATGGTACCGCCCGCTGTGTGAACCGTCCCCGGCATGGTACCGTCTGCTGTGTGAACCGTCCTCAGCATGGTACCGTTCGCTGTGTTAACCTTCCTGGGTATTACCCTTCCCCAGGATGGTACAGTCTGCTGTATTAACCCTTTACATAAACTTATCCAACTCGTGTTGTATTCCCCTCTGGCATTCTAAGGGTTAAGGATCCATAGGGCGTTGACAGCATTGGTTCACAGTATACTGCTCAGCCTTCTGATCAGTGAATGGTACCACCTGGGATGTACTATTCTGGTGATTGGGGGATATGGTGGGTTGTACCATATAGGGGAGGGGATATGCTGGGTTATACCATGGAGCTGACTGAGGGGTACCCTGGGATGTATATGTAATAATAAAGGGTTGTCAGAATCCTGGGGCTGGAGGGGAGCCCAGGGGGTAGAAATCCTGGTGGTGTAAGGGGCATTACAATGGGTAAAGATGTTGTGGAGGCGGGTGCAAGAAGAGGGGTCCCACGTGGGAGGGCTGCGTGTTATGTATGTTGTACACATGTAGCTGAACACGTAACTTGTGTTTTTCCCATGTTCTAGGTCACTGAGGGATCAGGAGGCGACATGTGTGACGTCTCATCACGTGGGTATCTCAGTCATTCTCACCCTGAAAAGCCATGTCTGACACGTCAGTGTTTTATTTATGAACGTCTTCCTCTGAGGGGTCATTAAGTGTTGAGATATATATAGAATCAAGCAGGCAGTCCCAGTGGGATGGATTTGTAAGAGAAAAATAGTTTAATTAAATTGTCTAAATTACGGTTGGCACCTGGACCTTTATTAAGACGATACCTTGGTAGCAACGTATAGGCTGAGAAGATAGCACAAAATACTGCTGAAAGGGATAGTAATACTTAAAATGTAAAAATAAATATGTTGTAGGGTTTATCCCCCTGAGTAAAACAAGAGAACTCCCTCTGCTGAGAGGTGTTTTATTCAAAAGTTATTACAGGTCAAAGTTGAATTGTTTTAGGTGCAATATCACAGTGGCCTGAAATTGTACAGTGGCGCTGTTGCTACATCATCTTATGGACAGCTCTGGTCCCAGGACCATAAATCTCCATAGGATGGTGTAACAACAGCGTCACTGTACAGTTTCAGGCCACTGTGATATTGCACCTAAAAAAAAATAAATAAATAAACTTTGAGCTGCAATAACTTTTGAATAAAACACCTTTTAGCAGTGGGAGCTCCCATGTTTTACTCAGGGGGATAAACCCTACAACATGTTTCTTTTTGTTTTTAACATGTTAAGTATTCCTATCCCTTGAAGTCACTTTCGTGCAGTCAAAATAATGATTGCACAAACTGACGTCACCCCCCCAATGCATTAATAAACCAAAACAAATATCCATGTATAAATACTTCTATAATGAATGTTGGTGATAAATAAAAGCTTATTAGTAAATATGTGTAAAAATCAAGATAAGTGCGCATGCTTTATGGTGCCAAGAAGATCACATTACAGCGCAGTATAAAGTGCCCAACACGATTGAGCTAAAACGCTTATGCAGTAATCATAATAAAACCTATTGTACAACACAAAATACCATTAGTGTCCTTCAAAGAGACATGTCAGCTTGATTAATACACCAACTAAGCAACATGAAATAGAAATGTACTTTAGCGGTTAAACTGGCGTGCTGTGTACCCCAAGGACCGGTGACCTCATGCCTGTCCAACTGCACAGCGGATCCCCAGCCAGCAGTCTTAACAGGGAAAAACTGAACACAACAGCTACAATTAAAGACAGTTAAATACAATATTCATTAATCCAACTATAAGAATGCTAGGGTTCCCTCGCATGTCAAGTAGCCATCCTGGGCCGTAAAATGACAACATGGAATTTCTGCCGATGCACCAATGGGAACGAGATCCTATCCTTCCAGGCCAATGCGATAATTATATTTTTATTAGGATTAATACAAACAAATGTGAAAGTGATGTACATTTGGTAATGGTACAAGATGCATCAGAAATGTAGCTAATCCTGGTGAGTCATCAATATATCTGTCACTAACAGGTCAGTAAGTGTCTTTAAAGTCTATACGTCATTTTTAGTAGCAGTAACGTAATGCAGAAATTCATCAGGAAACCAAAAGGTACGCACTATAGACCTTGGGAACAGAAAGCATCAGCAGGGGAGACATACAAATGAATGTACATGTACATGTCTAGAATGAATCCCTTGAAGCATCAATGTTAATCAATGTCTAAATTAGATTTATTTGTACTTTAAAGGGTTAGTAATGTCCAAAATAAAATCTATTCTTCATTTTGAAGAGGTTAAAAAGTTGGCTGGATTGCAAAAAATCTCTCAAACCGCTATGGTTTGAGAGATACAGGCATTTAAAGTTCGTGATTTACTGCTGTCAGCAGGAGATCTGTGTCACAAACTTTAAAAGGATAGTAATGTCAGAAAAAAAAGTATTAACTATATGGGAGATACAGTTAAAGGGGAACTTTCACCCCTTAATAACTAAATCTCCCTTTACTGCTGACCTGGCGACTAGCTGCTTAGTAGCGCTAGTCGCCAGAAAACTTACCCCGTTCTCAAGATTTCGCCGTTTGAAAGGATCAGGAAGCACGGACGTTTCTTCACAGTGACGTCCGTGCGCCTGCGCTGTCAGTCCCTTGTCAGTCCCTTGTGCACCGTACGGTGCATACGGTACACAAGGGACTGACAGCGCAGGCGCACGGACGTCACTGTGAAGAGACGTCCGTGCTTCCTGATCCTTTCAAACGGCGAAATCTTGAGAACGGGGTAAGTTTTCTGGCGACTAGCGCTACTAAGCAGCTAGTCGCCAGGTCAGCAGTAAGGGGAGATTTAGTTATTAAGGGGTGAAAGTTCCCCTTTAAAAGAGTACTTGCACTTATTCGTATCTCTCAAACCGTTATGGAAAATAAAGTTCTCTGGCCCCTCCCCTTTCTGCTTGATGAGCTGTAAAGCTGTCAGAAGCAGATTGCTTGATCAGACGTGGCTCTTCAGCAGCACCGTTATAACGATATCTAAAGATAGATACTTCATCATAATAGTGTATAACTTGTGTGTATTTTTAGGTATCGATATGTTGGCGCTACCGAAGAGCCGCCATCTGATCCAGGAACCAGAATCTGCTTCTGACAGCTTTACAGCTCGTCAAGCAGAAAGGGGAGGGAGCGGAGAACTTTTTTTTTTTGTATATCTTTCTACACCATAATGGGTTGAGAGGTACAAATAAGTGCAAGTACTCTCTTTTAATTGTATCTACCTTATAGTTAATACTTTTTTTTTCTGACATTACTATCCCTTTAAATGCAAGTATCTCTAACCATAGCGGTTTGAGAGATAAGGTTTTTTGCATTCAAGCCAACTATTTAACCTCTTCAAAATGAAAAATAATTATTTTTTTTTTCCCAAGACATTACCTCTCCCTTTATTACATTAAAAGTTTAGTAATGTGTCAACACCTGATATGACTAGATCCAGGCTCTGTGCCCTCTCACCTCTGATATGATGAGAGGGACATAGGCATTGATCATTCTGCCATCCTGTGATATCCATGGTTTGGTCTCCTGGGGCTCTTCCTGAAAAGAGAATGTTGTTTGGGTCACGTGTACAAAGAAAGAGTAGAGTAACTGTGGGGAAAACCATTTGCATCATAGGGCACAATTACAAAAAGCTCACTAATTTTAAATAGGATTTTTAACCTCTTGACTGCTATAGAGGTCTTGAGTACACTTACATTTTGTTGGAGACCTTTCTGGCATGTAATAGATTAAAATCTCCATTTAATTAAATGGTTAGTTGGGGAATATTACTTATTTTTTTGTGGTGTATCCCAGTTTTGCCTTTACCCATGTGCCCCCTCAGACCCTTCCCAGCTGAACTGGGGCAGAATCTAAAGACAGAACAAACGCACACTATGTATAACATGTAACCCCTTGATTACTGGAGAGGACTGCGGTGCATTGTGAAGTCAGGAGTTGGAGACCTGCCTGAGATCTAAGGGGTTAAACGTGTCAGTAAAACGACTTGGGGTTCCATTAGATAGAGTGTGTTTTGCTCCTTCCTTTCTGTACATTTGCCCCAGTGACTCTCTTTCAGTACAATGTTGTGATGCTCGTTTCAAAATGAATTCAGGTTTGGGCAGCCTGAGGCCTCCTGCAATTCACATGGTCCGCTCCAGCCATTGGAAGGCTGGGGATGATGGGAATTGTAGTTCTAAACAGCTGGAGGGCTACATGTTGCCCATTACTGTTCTAATTTGTGCTTTCAGGTTCTTATTTCGAGCAAATTGTCACATCCACGTTTATTTCTGCTAAAACCTAATTTTGTCTTTTCTGTGTTTAGAAGCAAAGGAAGAAACATTCCAGGTAAATCCATAAAACTACTTAACTGTGACACTTTGAGTCTGTTGTATCAATGTGATAAACGAACTTCTTCAATGCAGAATTTAACCCTTTGAGTGCCAGAGAGGTATCCAATGCATTGCAACACAATACATAGGTTACATTGCTGGCAATCAAACTGTTAAATTGCCGCACAAACTGTTCTACACTGGCAGATCGGCTCCACCACTAAGGTGTGATAAAGGTGTGATAACACGGAGACATGTCTCCAATGTGATAAACTCTCCTAGTCCTGTGTTATTCTATGGAGCCGATGCACTAAGGTGTGATAACACGGAGACATGTCTCCAATGTGATAAACTCTCCTAGTCCTGTGTTATTCTATGGAGCCGATGCACTAAGGTGTGATAAAGGTGTGATAACGTGGAGATGACGTCTCCAATGTGATAAACTCTCCTAGTCCTGTGTTATTCTATGGAGCCGATGCACTAAGGTGTGATAAAGGTGTGATAACGTGGAGATGATGTCTCCAATGTGATAAACTCTCCTAGTCCTGTGTTATTCTATGGAGCCGATCCACTAAGGTGTGATAAAGATGTGATAACGTGGAGATGACGTCTCCAATGTGATAAACTCTCCTAGTCCTGTGTTATTCTATGGAGCCGATGCACTAAGGTGTGATAAAGATGTGATAACGTGGAGATGATGTCTCCAATGTGATAAACTCTCCTAGTCCTGTGTTATTCTATGGAGCCGATGCACTAAGGTGTGATAAAGATGTGATAACGTGGAGATGACTTCTCCAATGTGATAAACTCTCCTAGTCCTGTCTTATTCTATGGAGCCGATGCACTAAGGTGTGATAAAGATGTGATAACGTGGAGATGACTTCTCCAATGTGATAAACTCTCCTAGTCCTGTGTTATTCTATGGAGCCGATGCACTAGGATTTCCCTCACCTGAGAGACCTTAGTGAACTGGCTCCATAGGATAACATAGGACTCTCCACTTTATCACCTCTTTATTACACCTTATTGCATGACCCCCCCCCAGATGTGTAGACAGTTATTGTGTTGTGTGCTGTGGGAGAGGTGACATCTGTTACAGTTCTCCATACAGGGTTCTAGTATTAACTCCACAGTGACACCTTCACCTGTAATAACTGTAGAATGAAGCTTCTGCTGCCAGCTCTTGTATTGCCGTTGTTTTATACTGTGTGTTTTATCACATTCTTTGTTTTATAAAAAAAAACCCTTGTCCATTCTTGTAAATATATAATTTTTCAGGCAAGTGATTTCCCCTGACCTGGTGTTCTCTTATCTGAAGATCATTCCATGTGACCTGTGGGTCAGTGAAGGGACGGGCATATGTGTATTTCTCTTCATGTTTTCCGTTGTCTGGCTGCGCTTGCACTAGTGTGACCACTTGCCTCAGATTGCTCAAGGCAGTCCAGTAATCTGTTCCCCACACTGCCCCCTTAAGGAATAATAGGCTGTGCTTAAAGGAACATTCCAAAGCATAGAGTTCTTCCTTTAGTCTTCAGAACACTGTGTGGAAGCCATTTTCTTGTAGCCCAGCACAGGAGTCCCTTTCTGTCACCACATATCGGGCAATCCTTCTCCTATGCTGCAGGGATAACCTAGATTGGGCCATATGAATAATAGAAAATGGGACCAATTCAGGTGCAAACCAACCGCATTACAGGGGACAAATAAAACTTCCCATTTATTTAAATAGAACCTTTAACATCATGAATTCCTTTGAAAAGTGTTGGAGATTTCTCTAGCATTAAAATTCTTAAATCCCATTTAACTCATTGGTAATTTTGGAGATTTTATCATCCCTTGTGGTGCAGTTGGCTTTTTGTGCATAACTCCCCCTGTGCACTGTTATGGTGATACCTGTGCTGGGACGTGATGTCACATTATAGAGTGCGCCCAGCCAACCGTACAGTGTAGAAGAAGCACTGCTCTTGCCTGTCCCTGAATGGCAGAATGGAGATGTGGCCTGAAAGGGATATTAATGTTTCATAATAAAAGCAGCTCTAATTAATCATCATAGTATTTGGACTTTGGAGAGTGTTATATTAATTCTGTCAGAGTTGTAGTACAAGAGTAATTCAATGACAAAGTATCCCCCTCCCACCCCTTTTACTGATGTAACACTGCTCAGCCAGATCAGATGGGAGGTGCCCAGGTAGACTGCACAGAGGGACAATCTTCAATTAAGATAAGGGAAAAGCCTGAAAAACTTGTCAAGGGGGGCAGGGCTTTCATTGTTCTCATAGGAAGAAGATTGTCCCCTGCTGTTATCTGTCTGGTCTATGGACTGGATTCCACATCTGAGAAGAGATGGCTTACACTAGGTAAAAGGGGCGGGAGGGGAAACTTTGCTTGTGAATATCTCTGAAACCATAAAGGTTTGAGAGATAAGACTTATATCGTTCTTCATGTTTTTTTAATGCCTACAAAATAAAATAAAGTTAAAACAAAGTATTACTATCCCTTGAAGCCTGCTCCCTGTACAGAGTACCCGGCCTCTCCATGCCCCTCTCACCTCTCCGTCACCTTGTCCTTACAGGAGGAACTGGCTGAATGGGAAAATATAAACCATCTTCTGAGACGTCACGGCTGCCGTGCAGTGGGTGTGTGTGAACCGCAGGAGGGGGAGGGTCCCACAGGTGAGAGGACTGTAGGGGCACAGGACAGGTTGGGGTAAATGGCGCTTGTGGTGTTAGTGCCATAGTCTTACTGAGATGAGCATAGCACATTCTGGTACAAACCAGCCGCACCAAAGGGAACAACTAAAAATTCTTAGTGTTCCCTTTGGGTTAAAGCAAAGCTTTCATGTTAATAAAATTGCGGCCAAATATATTACTAACCTAGCGATATGCAAAGTTATATTATCCTTCAGCTCAATAAGTCTGTGGTATTGAAGAAAAAACACAACTGCGGCAGGAATCGGAGGACAGACGGCGCAGATGTATTAGAGGAGATGTACGTCTGAGTCTGCGCGGTCTGTCCTGTTCTCTGCCAGCACCGGTGAGTGGCGTTCCTTCGTGCCTTAAGGTTCCTGAAGGGACTGACCACGCAGGCGCACAGAGCTTCTCTTGTAAGCTCTGTGCAGCCCGATGCCTACAGATGTGTTTTTCCTTCCATACCCCTGACTTAAGGTAAGTATAACTTTGCATATCGCTAGGTTAGTAATATATTCGGGCGCAATTTTATTAACATGAAAGTTCTGCTTTAAAGCAACACAAACATGTGGGATGTGCAGCGCTTTCACCCTCCTTAGTCCTCATGGCAGTTTACATTTACACCTCTCACCTTCATATAAGTTCAGTCCTGCCTCTACGTATTGCTCATTGTTCTGTAAAATAAATAATTTTTGAGAAATTAACCTTTACGTGTTGATGGTGCAGTCTGTCACTCTATGCTAATTGTTGCATAGTATGTTAGTTATGCTCAAGGCCAAACGTACCCCTATTAGAAATGCCCCAGTGTGTGGACTCTGTCTAGATCCATTCATATCACAGTGTGTGGACTAGATCCTTTCATATCACAGTGTGTGGACTAGATCCATTCATATCACAGTGTGTGGACTAGATCCATTCATATCACAGTGTGTGGACTAGATCCATTCATATCACAGTGTGTGGGCTCTGTCTAGATCCATTCATATCACAGTGTGTGGACTAGATCCATTCATATCACAGTGTGTGGACTAGATCCATCCATATCACAGTGTGTGGACTCTGTCTAGATCCATTCATATCACAGTGTGTGGACTAGATCCATTCATATCACAGTGTGTGGACTAGATCCTTTCATATCACAGTGTGTGGACTAGATCCATTCATATCACAGTGTGTGGACTAGATCCATTCATATCACAGTGTGTGGACTAGATCCATTCATATCACAGTGTGTGGGCTCTGTCTAGATCCATTCATATCACAGTGTGTGGACTAGATCCATTCATATCACAGTGTGTGGACTAGATCCATCCATATCGCAGTGTGTGGACTCTGTCTAGATCCATTCATATCACAGTGTGTGGACTAGATCCTTTCATATCACAGTGTGTGGACTAGATCCATTCATATCACAGTGTGTGGACTAGATCCATTCATATCACAGTGTGTGGACTAGATCCATTCATATCACAGTGTGTGGACTAGATCCATTCATATCACAGTGTGTGGACTAGATCCATTCATATCACAGTGTGTGGGCTCTGTCTAGATCCATTCATATCACAGTGTGTGGACTAGATCCATTCATATCACAGTGTGTGGACTAGATCCATCCATATCACAATGTGGGTACTAGATTCATTCATATCACAGTGTGGGTACTAGATTCATTCATATCACAGTGTGGGTACTAGATCCCTTCATATCACAGTGTGGGTACTAGATCCCTTCATATCACAGTGTGGGTACTAGATCCATTCATATCACAGTGTGTGGACTCTGCCTAGATCAATTCATATAACAGTGTGTGGACTAGATTCATTCATATCACAGTGTGGGTACTAGATCCCTTCATATCACAGTGTGGGTACTAGATCCATTCATATCACAGTGTGTGGACTAGATCCCTTCATATCACAGTGTGTGGGCTGTACCTAGATCCATTCACATCACAGTATGTGGACTAGATCCCTTCATATCACAGTGTGTGGGCTCTACCTAGATCCATTCACATCACAGTATGTGGACTAGATCCATTCATATCACAGTGTGTGGACTAGATCCATTCATATCACAGTGTGTGTGGGCTCTGTCTAGATCCATTCATATCACAATGTGTGGACTCTGCCTAGATCCATTCATATCACAGTATGTGGACTCTGCCTAGATCCATTCATATCACAGTGTGTGGACTAGATCCATTCATATCACAGTGTGTGGACTAGATCCCTTCATATCACCGTGTGTGGACTAGATCCCTTCATATCACAGTGTGTGGGCTCTACCTAGATCCCTTCATATCACAGTGTGTGGACTAGATCCCTTCATATCACAGTGTGTGGGCTCTACCTAGATCCATTCACATCACAGTATGTGGACTAGATCCATTCATATCACAGTGTGTGGACTAGATCCTTTCATATCACAGTGTGTGGACTCTGCCTAGATCCATTCATATCACAGTGTGTGGACTAGATCCTTTCATGTCACAGTGTGTGGGCTCTGTCTAGATCCAGTCATATCAGTGTTTGTGGACTCTGCCTAAATCCATTCTTATCACAGTGTGTGGACTAGATCCCTTCATATCACAGTGTGTAGGCTCTACCTAGATCCATTCACATCACAGTGTGTGGACTAGATCCATTCACATCACAGTGTGTGGACTAGATCCCTTCATATCACAGTGTGTGGGCTGTACCTAGATCCATTCACATCACAGTATGTGGACTAGATCCCTTCATATCACAGTGTGTGGGCTCTACCTAGATCCATTCACATCACAGTATGTGGACTAGATCCATTCATATCACAGTGTGTGGACTAGATCCATTCATATCACAGTGTGTGGGCTCTGTCTTGATCCAGTCATATCAGTGTTTGTGGACTCTGCCTAGATCCATTCATATCACAGTGTGTGGACTAGATCCCTTCATATCACAGTGTGTAGGCCCTACCTGGATCCATTCACATCACAGTGTGTGGACTAGATCCCTTCATATCACAGTGTGTGGACTAGATCCCTTCATATCACAGTGTGTGGGCTCTACCTAGATCCCTTCATATCACAGTGTGTGGACTAGATCCCTTCATATCACAGTGTGTGGGCTCTACCTAGATCCATTCACATCACAGTATGTGGACTAGATCCATTCATATCACAGTGTGTGGACTAGATCCTTTCATATCACAGTGTGTGGACTCTACCTAGATCCATTCATATCACAGTGTGTGGACTAGATCCTTTCATGTCACAGTGTGTGGGCTCTGTCTAGATCCAGTCATATCAGTGTTTGTGGACTCTGCCTAAATCCATTCTTATCACAGTGTGTGGACTAGATCCAGTCATATCACAGTGTGTGGACTAGATCCCTTCATATCACAGTGTGTAGGCTGTACCTAGATCCATTCACATCACAGTGTGTGTACTAGATCCATTCGTATCACAGTGTGTGGACTAGATCCATTCATATCACAGTGTGTGGACTAGATCCATTCATATCACAGTGTGTGGACTAGATCCCTTCATATCACCGTGTGTGGACTAGATCCCTTCATATCACAGTGTGTGGGCTCTACCTAGATCCCTTCATATCACAGTGTGTGGACTAGATCCCTTCATATCACAGTGTGTGGGCTCTACCTAGATCCATTCACATCACAGTATGTGGACTAGATCCATTCATATCACAGTGTGTGGACTAGATCCTTTCATATCACAGTGTGTGGACTCTACCTAGATCCATTCATATCACAGTGTGTGGACTAGATCCTTTCATGTCACAGTGTGTGGGCTCTGTCTAGATCCAGTCATATCAGTGTTTGTGGACTCTGCCTAAATCCATTCTTATCACAGTGTGTGGACTAGATCCCTTCATATCACAGTGTGTAGGCTCTACCTAGATCCATTCACATCACAGTGTGTGGACTAGATCCATTCACATCACAGTGTGTGGACTAGATCCCTTCATATCACAGTGTGTGGGCTGTACCTAGATCCATTCACATCACAGTATGTGGACTAGATCCCTTCATATCACAGTGTGTGGGCTGTACCTAGATCCATTCACATCACAGTATGTGGACTAGATCCATTCATATCACAGTGTGTGGACTAGATCCATTCATATCACAGTGTGTGGGCTCTGTCTTGATCCAGTCATATCAGTGTTTGTGGACTCTGCCTAGATCCATTCATATCACAGTGTGTGGACTAGATCCCTTCATATCACAGTGTGTAGGCCCTACCTGGATCCATTCACATCACAGTGTGTGGACTAGATCCCTTCATATCACAGTGTGTGGACTAGATCCCTTCATATCACAGTGTGTGGACTAGATCCCTTCATATCACAGTGTGTGGGCTCTACCTAGATCCCTTCATATCACAGTGTGTGGACTAGATCCCTTCATATCACAGTGTGTGGGCTCTACCTAGATCCATTCACATCACAGTATGTGGACTAGATCCATTCATATCACAGTGTGTGGACTAGATCCTTTCATATCACAGTGTGTGGACTCTACCTAGATCCATTCATATCACAGTGTGTGGACTAGATCCTTTCATGTCACAGTGTGTGGGCTCTGTCTAGATCCAGTCATATCAGTGTTTGTGGACTCTGCCTAAATCCATTCTTATCACAGTGTGTGGACTAGATCCATTCATATCACAGTGTGTGGACTAGATCCCTTCATATCACAGTGTGTAGGCTGTACCTAGATCCATTCACATCACAGTGTGTGGACTAGATCCATTCATATCACAGTGTGTGGACTAGATCCATTCACATCACAGTGTGTGGACTAGATCCATTCACATCACAGTGTTTGTGGGCTCTGCCTAGATCCATTCATATCACAGTGTGTGGACTCTGCCTAGATCCATTCATATCACAGTGTTTGGACTAGATCCATTCATATCACAGTGTTTGGACTAGATCCATTCATATCACAGTGTTTGGACTAGATCCATTCATATCACAGTGTGTGGACTAGATCCATTCATATCACAGTGTGTGGGGGCTCTGTCTAGATCCAGTCATATCAGTGTTTCTGGGCTCTGCCTAGATCCATTCATATCACATTGTTTGGACTAGATCCATTCATATCACAGTGTGTGGACTCTGTCTAGATCCATTCATATCACAGTGTGTGGACTAGATCCTTTCATATCACAGTGTGTGTGTACTCTGCCTAGATCCAGTCAAATCAGTGTGTGTGGGGATGTTGGCCCAGCACACAGACTAATTAGCATAAAGTGCCAGACTGTCTCACCAGCAAATACAGGTTCGTTTCTCACAGACTATAAATGGAAGCACAGCAAAGAGGAAGATTTTACATCTCTTTAAATTAACAAAGTTTATCTTAAGGTGACAGGTCCACATTACATACCGGTGCTCTGTACTTGCATCTGAATAAAAGAAAAAAAAAATCTGTGTAGTTTAGCAAGATATAAAATGTAATCTTACGTATGGACTGTGGGAGCAGCCATTTTTGCCCTGACTCTCATTACTAGGACTAATCTTATTAGGTGTCTGAGAATTGATAGTTCTGTATTGTCTGTAGTCAGGCAGAGATAAGAATAGAATGTCTGAAATGAGCAGCAGTGTGTTCTAGTCTCTGTGCAGTAGAACTGAATTAACTCTTCGTTTTCCTAATTGGTGTCTGGACAGGACACTCTACACAGACAGTGAAAGTGGTTAGGATTAGGTTTCATGTGTAACGTATATTACAGGTGTTGGTGGGACAGGACACGTAGGATTACATATCAGGGATATAGAACACAGTAACACGTATATTACAGGTGTCGGTGGGACAGGACATGTAGGATTACATATCAGGGATATAGAACACAGTAACACGTATATTACAGGTGTCGGTGGGACAGGACACGTAGGATTACATATCAGGGATACAGAACATAGTAACACGTGTATTACAGGTGTCGGTGGGACAGGACACGTAGGATTAGATATCACGGATACAGAACACAGTAACACGTATGTTACAGGTGTTGGTGGGGCAGGACACGTAGGATTAGATATTAGGGATACAGAACACAGTAACACGTATATTACAGGTGTCGGTGGGACAGGACATGTAGGATTACATATCAGGGATACAGAACACAGTAACACGTATATTACAAGTGTTGTTGGGACAGGACACGTAGGATTAGATATCAGGGATACAGAACACAGTAACACGTATATTACAGGTGTTGGTGGGACAGGACACGTAGGATTACATATCAGGGATCTGGAACACAGTAACACGTATATTACAGGTGTTGGTGGGACAGGACATGTAGGATTACATATCAGGGATATAGAACACAGTAACACGTATATTACAAGTGTTGTTGGGACAGGACACGTAGGATTAGATATCAGGGATACAGAACACAGTAACACGTATATTACAGGTGTCGGTGGGACAGGACACGTAGGATTACATATCAGGGATCTGGAACACAGTAACACGTATATTACAGGTATTGGTGGGACAGGACACGTAGGATTAGATATCACGGATACACAACACAGTAACACGTGTATTACAGGTGTCGGTGGGACAGGACACGTAGGATTAGATATCACGGATACAGAACATAGTAACACGTATATTACAGGTATTGGTGGGACAGGACATGTAGGATTAGATATTAGGGATACAGAACACAGTAACACGTATATTACAGGTGTCGGTGGGACAGGACACGTAGGATTACAGATCAGGGATACAGAACACAGTAACACGTGTATTACAGGTGTCGGTGGGACAGGACACGTAGTATTAGATATTGGGGATACAGAACACAGTAACACGTGTATTACAGGTGTCGGTGGGACAGGACACGTAGGATTAGATATCACGGATACAGAACACAGTAACACGTATATTACAGGTGTCGGTAGGACAGGACACGTAGGATTAGATATTAGGGATACAGAACACAGTAACACGTATATTACAGGTGTCGGTGGGGCAGGACATGTAGGATTACATATCAGGGATACAGAACACAGTAACACGTATATTACAGGTGTTGGTGGGACAGGACACGTAGGATTAGATATTAGGGATACAGAACACAGTAACACGTATATTACAGGTGTCGGTGGGACAGGACACGTAGGATTAGATGAACCATTTTCATTTTTAGGTTTTGGTCTTTAGAAATGCATTGAAGACCTCTCTAGCATTCCCATTTAACTCTCTGAGATCTGAGAGATACTCAGTGTTTTACAGAGCGGTGTGTCAGCACCCTTCTCTGCACTCAAAGGGTTAAATCAGTGGGAGTTGTTTTTGTTTGTTTTTCATGGTGCAGGTGGCCCCAGAATTGTTCCACATTTATCTTTGTGTATGTGCCCTCCTGTGGTCAGTGCTCAGGACTTGCCATCCTTTTGCTCAGCAGGTGCGGTTGTGTTGGACCATCAGGCATCTCTGGCAGTAAAATGTGCGCTGAAGTCCCTGGTGGAGGATACGGAGAGACGGCAGAATCTGATTCATGGTCTGATCCAGTCAAATAACCAACTGAAGTAAGAAAAATGGACCATCAATGACAGCGCTTCACTTGCTGCCCCGCCTCCGAGTCCCTCATCGGCCACTAGCGCCATTCCCTGCCCCGCCTCCGAGTCCCTCATCAGACGCTAGCGCCACTCTCTGCCCTACCGCTGGTCCCTCATCAGACGCTAGCGCCACTCTCTGCCCTGCCGCTGGTCCCTCATCAGACGCTAGCGCCACTCTCTGCCCTGCCGCTGGTCCCTCATCAGACGCTAGCGCCACTCTCTGTCCTGCCGCTGGTCCCTCATCAGACGCTAGCGTCGTGCCTCACCTCCGAGTCCCTCATCAACCACTAGCGCCATTCCCTGCCCCGCCTTCGAGTCCCTCATCAGATGCTAGCGCCACTCCCTGCCCCTCCACCAAGTCCTACACTGGACAGTAGAGCCACTCCCTGCCCCGCCTCCAAGTCCCTCATTGGCCGCTAGCGCCACTCCCTGCCCCGCCTCTGAGTCCTACATTGGATAGTAGTGCCACTCACTGTAGGTCATATCTGGGGTATTAAATTGTTTGCTGCGGGCAAAGTGCAATGGGGTCATAGGGTTTTCATTATAAAAATATTAAATGTTTAGACACATATTTGGTATTTAGTATCTTAACATATATTAAGTCTGATCTGTCATCTACTAGCTTACATACTTATTAAAGGGGAATTATATTCTAAGATTCAGGGGTTCTTCATTTGTTCCTGAGAAGTTCTTACCTAGGTAGTCTTCCTTCACGCAGTAGTTACGTCTGTTTGCTGATACTATGTGCATTTCAGGTCTGGTATAGTCCATTCCTAGTTATTGCACTTTACACTCTTATGATCAGTGTCTCCTCCATTCAGGTCTGGTATAGTCCATCTGTAGTTATTGCACTTTACACTCTTATGATCAGTGTCTCCTCCATTCAGGTCTGGTATAGTCCATCTGTAGTTATTGCACTTTACACTCTTATGAGCAGTGTCTCCTCCATTCAGGTCTGGTATAGTCCATTCCTAGTTATTGCACTTTACACTCTTATGATCAGTGTCTCCTCCATTCAGGTCTGGTATAGTCCATCTGTAGTTATTGCACTTTACACTCTTATGAGCAGTGTCTCCTCCATTCAGGTCTGGTATAGTCCATCTGTAGTTATTGCACTTTACACTCTTATGATCAGTGTCTCCTCCATTCAGGTCTGGTATAGTCCATCTGTAGTTATTGCACTTTACACTCTTATGAGCAGTGTCTCCTCCATTCAGGTCTGGTATAGTCCATCTGTAGTTATTGCACTTTACACTCTTATGAGCAGTGTCTCCTCCATTCAGGTCTGGTATAGTCCATCTGTAGTTATTGCACTTTACACTCTTATGAGCAGTGTCTCCTCCATTCAGGTCTGGTATAGTCCATCTGTAGTTATTGCACTTTACACTCTTATGATCAGTGTCTCCTCCATTCAGGTCTGGTATAGTCCATCTGTAGTTATTGCACTTTACACTCTTATGAGCAGTGTCTCCTCCATTCAGGTCTGGTATAGTCCATCTGTAGTTATTGCACTTTACACTCTTATGAACAGTGTCTCCTCCATTCAGGTCTGGTATAGTCCATCTGTAGTTATTGCACTTTACACTCTTATGAACAGTGTCTCCTCCATTCAGGTCTGGTATAGTCCATCTGTAGTTATTGCACTTTACACTCTTATGAACAGTGTCTCCTCCATTCAGGTCTGGTATAGTCCATCTGTAGTTATTGCACTTTACACTCTTATGAACAGTGTCTCCTCCATTCAGGTCTGGTATAGTCCATCTGTAGTTATTGCACTTTACACTCTTATGAACAGTGTCTCCTCCATTCAGGTCTGGTATAGTCCATCTGTAGTTATTGCACTTTACACTCTTATGATCAGTGTCTCCTCCATTCAGGTCTGGTATAGTCCATCAGTAGTTATTGCACTTTACACTCTTATGAGCAGTGTCTCCTCCATTCAGGTCTGGTATAGTCCATCTGTAGTTATTGCACTTTACACTCTTATGATCAGTGTCTCCTCCATTCAGGTCTGGTATAGTCCATCTGTAGTTATTGCACTTTACACTCTTATGAGCAGTGTCTCCTCCATTCAGGTCTGGTATAGTCCATCAGTAGTTATTGCACTTTACACTCTTATGAGCAGTGTCTCCTCCATTCAGGTCTGGTATAGTCCATCTGTAGTTATTGCACTTTACACTCTTATGAGCAGTGTCTCCTCCATTCAGGTCTGGTATAGTCCATCTGTAGTTATTGCACTTTACACTCTTATGATCAGTGTCTCCTCCATTCAGGTCTGGTATAGTCCATCTGTAGATATTGCACTTTACACTCTTATGATCAGTGTCTCCTCCATTCAGGTCTGGTATAGTCCATCTGTAGTTATTGCACTTTACACTCTTATGATCAGTGTCTCCTCCATTCAGGTCTGGTATAGTCCATCTGTAGTTGTTGCAGTTTACACTCTTATGAGCAGTGTCTCCTCCATTCAGGTCTGGTATAGTCCATCTGTAGTTATTGCACTTTACACTCTTATGATCAGTGTCTCCTCCATTCAGGTCTGGTATAGTCCATCTGTAGTTGTTGCACTTTACACTCTTATGAGCAGTGTCTCCTCCATTCAGGTCTGTTATAGTCCATCTGTAGTTATTGCACTTTACACTCTTATGAGCAGTGTCTCCTCCATTCAGGTCTGGTATAGTCCATCTGTAGATATTGCACTTTACACTCTTATGATCAGTGTCTCCTCCATTCAGGTCTGGTATAGTCCATCTGTAGTTATTGCACTTTACACTCTTATGATCAGTGTCTCCTCCATTCAGGTCTGGTATAGTCCATCTGTAGATATTGCACTTTACACTCTTATGATCAGTGTCTCCTCCATTCAGGTCTGGTATAGTCCATCTGTAGATATTGCACTTTACACTCTTATGAGCAGTGTCTCCTCCATTCAGGTCTGGTATAGTCCATCAGTAGTTGTTGCACTTTACAGTCTGATAAGTAGTGTCAGGTCTGTTGAAGCCCAATATTTGCTTTGTGGAAGTGGGACCTCTAGGCATACTTAAATAGAGATCAGTACAGGAAACTGCAGACATAATGTGAAATAAAGTTTATTCAAAGAATGATGTGCATCCAGTACTGTGCTAACCTATATTTTACCTGCATGTAACTAATGTGTTATGTAGGTGCAGGTTGAATCTGCACTATTGTTTTAATAATCAACAGTTATCTGGTCTAAATTGGTCTTACTTTATGTATTTTGTGCGTGTTGAGATACAGAGAACTAAAAATTCCCAAAAGCTGAGTACCCTGACCCGTGGCACAGCCTGTACGACTTGCTTATCTGTCCTGAAATTGCCTCCCTCCTCCTCCAGCTTCCACCAAACGGGTAGAAACGGGTAGAATTGAACCAATGGGAAGGAAAAGTCATACAGATCATGTAAAGGGGGATCAGCCACTAAGACGAGGATCTGGACATGTGACTGATACGCATTAATATTTCTCACTGGGTGAAAAACTCAATTCTGCAAATACAAATGTCTAACTGTATAATTCTTTATTAATGTATTTAATTAAATATCTTCAAATAAAGAATTTGGGTCTCTAAATACAATTTCTTGCTTACAGATATATTTTGAAAGGTCTAAGGCTTATGTACTATGGAAATGTGGAGTACTTCTGGAGGAAAAAAAATCCAACTGATTGGAAATGGGACATTTAACCCCTTGCATTGCTAAGCTATGAGTTACAGACTCTCACATTGAAGGGGTCAAAGACCATTTAAATCAATGGTAATAGTTTGTATCTTACATTGCAGTTGGTTGGCTCCTGAATTGAGCCTCCTTTTGCTTTATCGCCCTCTGTGTTCAGCGCAGCATGTTGCACTTGTGGCATTTCCCGTCCCTTTTATCTTCCTGTTGGCTCATTCCCGCAGGAACTGTATCCCTGACCTGTGTTTCCTTGTGCGCAGGGAGGATGTTCGGCAGCAGCAGGGACGAGCCGCCCGCCAGGAGCAAAAAGCCAGGGAGCTGCAGAGCATTTTGGACAACGTGAAAGCCAAAATTCGTGACCTGGAAGATGATTTTATCTCTAAAACGTGTCAGCAGCAGAGCCACGTGAAGAGTCTTCTGAAAGACAAGCAGACGGCTGCTGTAAGTAAAATGCTTCAATGTCTAAAGCTGGGGAAGCAATCGGTGGCCCTCCAGCTCCTGTTGGACTACAGGTCCCATCCAAAGTGTTTTAACCAACCACTAGAGGGAGAACTGCCCCTTTGACTTCTGTGATAAAAATTGATGCCCAGTGCTGGACTATGAGAAAATCACTGCTCAGTGCCAGGACATGTGGGGATGTGCATAAACAATTAGCTATAGATCACCTTGACGTGGAGATATATAATATCTGTCATTATATATCCATACAATCCACTGAGAAAATCAGTGCCAGGACACATGGGGATGTGCATAAACAATTAGCTATAGATCACCTTGACGTGGAGATATATAATATCTGTCATTATATATCCATACAGTCCACTGAGAAAATCAGTGCCAGGACACATGGGGATGTGCATAAACAAATAGCTATAGAGCTATAGATCGCCTAGACGTGGAGGTATATAATATCTGTCTTTATATATCCATACAGTCCACTGAGAAAATCAGTGCCAGGACACGTGGGGATGTGCATAAACAAATAGCTATAGAGCTAAAGATCGCTTGGACGTGGAGATATATAATATCTGTCTTTATATATCCATACAATCCACTGATAAAATGACTGACCAGTGTCAGGAAACATGGTGATGTATAGGAACAGTTGTATGTACAGATATATAACTGGTAGATGTACAGATATGTAACAGATATATTACATCTGGATATAGAACGATTTAAAGGGGATATTTACCCCCTTCACAACTTTGCTTAAATCTTTTCCTTAGCAATCATAACTATTGGAAAGTGTATCCTTTAAAAAAAATCCGCCCGTTTGCAGAAATTCTAAGATTAAATGTACCCCTGTACCTACTTCCAGCAGACGGTGCTGACCGGATCTGTACCGTAGTCTGAATTTCTGTTCTTCCTCCTCCAATGACGGAGGCTGTCTGTAACCTGGAGAGCTCTCATTGGCAGAGATCGATTTGTTTCCTGTGGAGTCGCTGGTTTGTTCCAGACTTGATTCACTTTTGTTTTTATGCGTTTGGCCAGGCATGTTTGTGTTTTTGTTTTTTGTTTTTTTTTTGTTTTTTTTTTTGTTTGTTTGTTTTTTGTTTGCAAACTTTATGTCCTTGAAAGTGAGCTACCAGCATCTGTTTACTGGGAGCTTTCTGTCATAATAAATTAAATTGGGTCTACAGATACAAAGTAAATAAACAGCACACAGAGCATTCACAGCTCCGCAGAGACAGTAGCGCTGTGTTACTTCTTGCTTTGAGGGTTTGCCTACCAGAAAACTCTCTGGAAACAGATCCAGAGAGCTCACCGTCAGGGATAGTAGGGAGCATTTGTATGTTGGTGGCAGTTTCAGTTGTGTACCCTAGATGAATACCAAGATGTCGCTCTGTGGTGGTGGCATGTAGTACTAATGATGGCTAGCTGCAAAGTTCATAACATCTTCCATATCTCAGTTATTCAAGGATGGATTTGATTCCTTAAAGTCACTTCTGAAATATATTTTTAGGATTAAAATGGGGTCCATTCAGCATTTAACATGATGTCAGTGGTGTCTCAGAAATGTTCATATTATGAAACCTTGTGTATTCCTCCATAATATTCCATGTGGAAGAGAACTTCATTAACTAAAGTGGTCAGAATCTTCAACAAACCAAAAAACAAAAAAAAAAAAAAAAGGCACCAATAGTGTCTTATCACAAATAATATAAAAATTACCACAATGCAGATGTAAATACACTCACATTAAACATTGGCTGTACAACTTAGTGCACTTCAGGGTATAATAAACCGTCCCTGTAGGTATTATTCTCACGTCTCCTCCTCACGACTCTTTGATTCCCTCTCATTGATTCCCGTCTCCTCTTGTTGAAGGATAGACTCACCTTAAAAGAAGAACGCCGCTCCAACAATGATCTCCAAAAAGAGCAATCCTATATAATAATTCGCTAAAACGTGTGTAACACCGCGTCATGTGCAGTAGACGCTGCTGCGCGTGCTGCAGTCATGAGCAGTAGAGATGGCCCGTGCCGCGGCTGATTTATCAGTCGAGGCGCGGGCAGTCTCTACTGCGCATGACTGCCCCGCGACCAGGTGGCAGTGGCACTGTGGCCTGTGTAACGGGCTCTTCAACTAGTTTATTAATAAAAGTATCCAAATACAAATATTAAAACATTGACTATGATTCCCACAATGCTACGCGTTTCGTAACGATCAAACGTTACTTTCTCAAGTCATGCAGGTAAACTGGCCACATTAATATATACACTGGGCATTGTGCTCTCCAGCCCAGAACAACTGACCAAATGAATATATACACTGGGCATTGTGCTCTCCAGCCCAGAACAACTGACCAAATGAATATATACACTGGGCATTGTGCTATCCAGTCCAGAACAACTGACCAAATGAATATATACACTGGGCATAGTGCTCTCCAGCCCAGAACAACTGACCAAATGAATATATACACTGGGCATTGTGCTCTCCAGCCCAGAACAACTGACCAAATTAATATATACACTGGGCATTGTACTCTCCAGCCCAGAACAACTGACCAAATGAATATATACACTGGGCATTGTACTATCCAGCCCAGAACAACTGACCAAATTAATATATACACTGGGCATTGTACTATCCAGCCCAGAACTGTCCAAATGAATATATACACTGGGCATTGTGCTCTCCAGCCCAGAACTGGCCAAATGAATATATACACTGGGCATTGTACTATCCAGCCCAGAACAACTGACCAAATGAATATATACACTGGGCATTGTACTATCCAGCCCAGAACTGGCCAAATGAATATATACACTGGGCATTGTACTATCCAGTCCAGAACTGGCCAAATGAATATATACACTGGGCATTGTACTATCCAGCCCAGAACAACTGACCAAATGAATATATACACTGGGCATTGTACTATCCAGCCCAGAACAACTGACCAAATGAATATATACACTGGGCATTGTACTATCCAGCCCAGAACAACTGACCAAATGAATATATACACTGGGCATTGTACTATCCAGCCCAGAACAACTGACCAAATGAATATATACACTGGGCATTGTACTATCCAGCCCAGAACAACTGACCAAATGAATATATACACTGGGCATTGTACTATCCAGCCCAGAACAACTGACCAAATGAATATATACACTGGGCATTGTACTATCCAGCCCAGAACAACTGACCAAATGAATATATACACTGGGCATTGTACTATCCAGTCCAGAACAACTGACCAAATGAATATATACACTGGGCATTGTACTATCCAGCCCAGAACTGGCCAAATGAATATATACACTGGGCATTGTACTATCCAGCCCAGAACAACTGACCAAATGAATATATACACTGGGCATTGTACTATCCAGCCCAGAACAACTGACCAAATTAATATATACACTGGGCATTGTACTATCCAGTCCAGAACAACTGACCAAATGAATATATACACTGGACATTGTACTATCCAGCCCAAAACTGGCCAAATGAATATATACACTGGGCATTGTACTATCCAGCCCAGAACAACTAACCAAATGAATATATACACTGGGCATTGTACTCTCCAGCCCAGAACAACTGACCAAATGAATATATACACTGGGCATTGTACTATCCAGCCCAGAACAACTGACCAAATGAATATATACACTGGGCATTGTACTATCCAGCCCAGAACAACTGACCAAATGAATATATACACTGGGCATTGTACTATCCAGCCCAGAACTGGCCAAATGAATATATACACTGGGCATTGTACTGTCCAGTCCAGAACTGGCCAAATGAATATATACACTGGGCATTGTACTATCCAGCCCAGAACTGGCCAAATGAATATATACACTGGGCATTGTACTATCCAGCCCAGAACAACTGGCCAAATGAATATATACACTGGGCATTGTACTATCCAGCCCAGAACTGGCCAAATGAATATATACACTGGGCATTGTACTATCCAGCCCAGAACAACTGACCAAATGAATATATACACTTGGCATTGTACTATCCAGCCCAGAACAACTGACCAAATTAATATATACACTGGGCATTGTGCTCTCCAGCCCAGAACTGACCAAATGAATATATACACTGGGCATTGTACTGTCCAGTCCAGAACTGGCCAAATGAATATATACACTGGGCATTGTACTATCCAGCCCAGAACTGGCCAAATGAATATATACACTGGGCATTGTACTATCCAGCCCAGAACTGGCCAAATGAATATATACACTGGGCATTGTACTGTCCAGTCCAGAACTGGCCAAATGAATATATACACTGGGCATTGTACTATCCAGCCCAGAACTGACCAAATGAATATATACACTGGGCATTGTACTATCCAGCCCAGAACTGGCCAAATGAATATATACACTGGGCATTGTACTGTCCAGTCCAGAACTGGCCAAATGAATATATACACTGGGCATTGTACTATCCAGCCCAGAACTGACCAAATGAATATATACACTGGGCATTGTACTATCCAGCCCAGAACTGACCAAATGAATATATACACTGGGCATTGTACTATCCAGCCCAGAACTGGCCAAATGAATATATACACTGGGCATTGTACTATCCAGCCCAGAACTGGCCAAATGAATATATACACTGGGCATTGTACTATCCAGTCCAGAACTGGCCAAATTAATATATACACTGGGCATTGTACTGTCCAGTCCAGAACTGGCCAAATGAATATATACACTGGGCATTGTGCTCTCCATCCCAGAACAACTGACCAAATGAATATATACACTGGGCATTGTACTATCCAGTCCAGAACTGGCCAAATGAATAAATACACTGGGCATTGTACTATCCAGCCCAGAACAACTGACCAAATGAATATATACACTGGGCATTGTACTATCCAGCCCAGAACAACTGACCAAATGAATATATACACTGGGCATTGTACTATCCAGCCCAGAACTGGCCAAATGAATATATACACTGGGCATTGTACTATCCAGCCCAGAACAACTGACCAAATGAATATATACACTGGGCATTGTACTATCCAGCCCAGAACAACTGACCAAATTAATATATACACTGGGCATTGTACTCTCCAGCCCAGAACAACTGACCAAATGAATATATACACTGGGCATTGTACTATCCAGCCCAGAACAACTGACCAAATGAATATATACACTGGGCATTGTACTATCCAGCCCAGAACAACTGACCAAATGAATATATACACTGGGCATTGTACTATCCAGTCCAGAACTGGCCAAATGAATATATACACTGGGCATTGTACTATCCAGCCCAGAACAACTGACCAAATGAATATATACACTGGGCATTGTGCTCTCCAGCCCAGAACAACTGACCAAATGAATAAATACACTGGGCATTGTACTATCCAGCCCAGAACAACTGACCAAATGAATATATACACTGGGCATTGTACTATCCAGCCCAGAACTGGCCAAATGAATATATACACTGGGCATTGTACTATCCAGTCCAGAACAACTGACCAAATGAATATATACACTGGGCATTGTACTATCCAGCCCAGAACAACTGACCAAATGAATATATACACTGGGCATTGTGCTCTCCAGTCCAGAACTGGCCAAATGAATATATACACTGGGCATTGTACTATCCAGCCCAGAACAACTGACCAAATGAATATATACACTGGGCATTGTACTATCCAGCCCAGAACAACTGACCAAATGAATATATACACTGGGCATTGTACTATCCAGCCCAGAACTGTCCAAATGAATAAATACACTGGGCATTGTACTATCCAGCACAGAACTGACCAAATGAATATATACACTGGGCATTGTACTATCCAGCCCAGAACAACTGACCAAATGAATATATACACTGGGCATTGTACTATCCAGCCCAGAACAACTGACCAAATGAATATATACACTGGGCATTGTACTATCCAGCCCAGAACAACTGACCAAATGAATATATACACTGGGCATTGTACTATCCAGCCCAGAACAACTGACCAAATGAATATATACACTGGGCATTGTGCTCTCCAGCCCAGAACAACTGACCAAATGAATATATACACTGGGCATTGTACTATCCAGTCCAGAACAACTAACCAAATGAATAAATACACTGGGCATTGTACTATCCAGCCCAGAACAACTGACCAAATGAATATATACACTGGGCATTGTACTATCCAGCCCAGAACAACTGACCAAATGAATATATACACTGGGCATTGTACTATCCAGCCCAGAACAACTAACCAAATGAATAAATACACTGGGCATTGTACTATCCAGCCCAGAACAACTGACCAAATGAATATATACACTGGGCATTGTACTATCCAGTCCAGAACAACTAACCAAATGAATATATACACTGGGCATTGTACTATCCAGCCCAGAACAACTGACCAAATGAATATATACACTGGGCATTGTACTATCCAGCCCAGAACAACTGACCAAATGAATATATACACTGGGCATTGTGTTCTCCAGCCCAGAACTGGCCAAATGAATATATACACTGGGCATTGTACTATCCAGCCCAGAACAACTGACCAAATGAATATATACACTGGGCATTGTACTATCCAGCCCAGAACAACTGACCAAATGAATATATACACTGGGCATTGTACTATCCAGCCCAGAACTGGCCAAATGAATATATACACTGGGCATTGTGCTGTCCAGCCCAGAACAACTGACCAAATGAATATATACACTGGGCATTGTACTATCCAGCCCAGAACAACTGACCAAATGAATAAATACACTGGGCATTGTACTATCCAGCCCAGAACTGACCAAATGAATATATACACTGGGCATTGTACTATCCAGCCCAGAACTGACCAAATGAATATATACACTGGGCATTGTACTATCCAGCCCAGAACAACTGACCAAATGAATATATACACTGGGCATTGTACTATCCAGCCCAGAACAACTGACCAAATGAATATATACACTGGGCATTGTACTATCCAGCCCAGAACAACTGACCAAATGAATATATACACTGGGCATTGTGCTCTCCAGCCCAGAACTGACCAAATGAATATATACACTGGGCATTGTACTATCCAGCCCAGAACTGACCAAATGAATATATACACTGGGCATTGTACTATCCAGCCCAGAACAACTGACCAAATGAATATATACACTGGGCATTGTGCTCTCCAGCCCAGAACTGGCCAAATGAATATATACACTGGGCATTGTACTATCCAGCCCAGAACTGGCCAAATGAATATATACACTGGGCATTGTACTATCCAGCCCAGAACAACTGACCAAATGAATATATACACTGGGCATTGTACTATCCAGCCCAGAACAACTGACCAAATGAATATATATACTGGGCATTGTACTATCCAGCCCAGAACAACTGACCAAATGAATATATACACTGGGCATTGTACTATCCAGCCCAGAACTGACCAAATGAATATATACACTGGGCATTGTACTATCCAGTCCAGAACAACTAACCAAATGAATATATACACTGGGCATTGTACTATCCAGCCCAGAACAACTGACCAAATGAATATATACACTGGGCATTGTACTATCCAGCCCAGAACAACTGACCAAATGAATATATACACTGGGCATTGTGCTCTCCAGCCCAGAACTGGCCAAATGAATATATACACTGGGCATTGTACTATCCAGCCCAGAACAACTGACCAAATGAATATATACACTGGGCATTGTACTATCCAGCCCAGAACAACTGACCAAATGAATATATACACTGGGCATTGTACTATCCAGCCCAGAACTGGCCAAATGAATATATACACTGGGCATTGTGCTCTCCAGCCCAGAACAACTGACCAAATGAATAAATACACTGGGCATTGTACTATCCAGTCCAGAACAACTGACCAAATGAATATATACACTGGGCATTGTACTATCCAGCCCAGAACTGACCAAATGAATATATACACTGGGCATTGTACTATCCAGCCCAGAACAACTGACCAAATGAATATATACACTGGGCATTGTACTATCCAGCCCAGAACTGACCAAATGAATATATACACTGGGCATTGTACTATCCAGCCCAGAACAACTGACCAAATGAATATATACACTGGGCATTGTACTATCCAGCCCAGAACTGACCAAATGAATATATACACTGGGCATTGTACTATCCAGCCCAGAACTGGCCAAATGAATATATACACTGGGCATTGTACTATCCAGCCCAGAACAACTGACCAAATGAATATATACACTGGGCATTGTACTATCCAGCCCAGAACAACTGACCAAATGAATATATACACTGGGCATTGTACTATCCAGCCCAGAACTGGCCAAATGAATATATACACTGGGCATTGTACTATCCAGCCCAGAACTGGCCAAATGAATATATACACTGGGCATTGTACTATCCAGCCCAGAACTGGCCAAATGAATATATACACTGGGCATTGTGCTCTCCAGCCCAGAACAACTGACCAAATGAATATATACACTGGACATTGTGCTCTCCAGCCCAGAACAACTGACCAAATGAATATATACACTGGGCATTGTACTATCCAGCCCAGAACTGGCCAAATGAATATATACACTGGGCATTGTACTATCCAGCCCAGAACTGGCCAAATGAATATATATACTGAGCATTGTACTCTCCAGTCCAGAACTGACCAAATGAATATATACACTGGGCATTGTGCTCTCCAGTCCAGAACTGGCCAAATGAATATATACACTGGGCATTGTACTATCCAGCCCAGAACTGGCCAAATGAATATATACACTGGGCATTGTACTATCCAGCCCAGAACTGACCAAATGAATATATACACTGGGCATTGTACTATCCAGCCCAGAACTGGCCAAATGAATATATACACTGGGCATTGTACTATCCAGCCCAGAACTGGCCAAATGAATATATACACTGGGCATTGTACTATCCAGCCCAGAACTGGCCAAATGAATATATACACTGGGCATTGTACTATCCAGCCCAGAACAACTGACCAAATGAATATATACACTGGGCATTGTACTATCCAGTCCAGAACTGGCCAAATGAATATATACACTGGGCATTGTACTATCCAGTCCAGAACAACTGACCAAATGAATATATACACTGGGCATTGTACTATCCAGTCCAGAACTGGCCAAATGAATATATACACTGGGCATTGTACTATCCAGTCCAGAACAACTGACCAAATGAATATATACACTGGGCATTGTACTATCCAGCCCAGAACTGGCCAAATGAATATATACACTGGGCATTGTACTATCCAGCCCAGAACAACTGACCAAATTAATATATATACTGGGCATAGTGCTCTCCAGCCCAGAACCTGATACAATGAACATGGCCAGTATAACTGAAGCTCCTACTCTCACATTTAGGCTCCTATAGGCCACGGCATGAGGATGATGGGAGTTGTAGTCCAGCCCCTGTTTCAGGGTCTCATGTTGCCTACCCTTGACTTTGGCCAACTCTTCCTAATTCAGTGTCCTGCCTTCCCCAGACCACTTACAGTCTGGTGTTTGCAAATGAGGCCCTAGGAAGTAAAGAGACTTATCGTCATCATATGGATCTGGTAAAGGAATCAAATAGTAACAAAACATGTGATTGTCACAATTTCCATATATCCATTGTCATTCAGTTTAGAATTTAACTCACCAAGGCTAAAAAGCCTGTGCTGCTCCCTGTTGAATTGTATTATACATTACTGTTGTGGAGCGATCCAGATGGAGGCCCTTTGAGAGACTGAGTGGCCGATGCGGCAATGTAGGCGCCGGCTGATGACGTCAGCAGCTGGCGCGTCTACAGGAAGAAGCGCTGCCGGAAGAGTTGCCAGTTGAGCACGAGTCACCACGCTAAGAGCATCCTCCTCTGCCGCTCTGCATTCAAGGCCAGCTGGTTAGCTGGCAAGGGCCCAGATTAACTCCGGCTGCGATCCGGAGCAACCTCAAGTCCCTGGGGACTATTGTAGGAACAATTAATAAACGGAGTGACCTGTTGCCTCTCCATTGACCCTACCTCCAGTGTGGACTGGTTTCTTTAAGGGGAGTTACACACAACAGAACACAACAATTATGGTATGTCTGCAGTTGAATGAAATGGATGCAATGCAAGCCTTTGTAGGAATATTTCAGTGTATGTGTGTAATGGCGGCTAAATGAGCTCGTGATACTGGAATGTTTCCAAAAAAGGAATTGATCTTCCAAAGATCTTGCTTCTGTTATTAATGTATACAAATGTCCATATGTGTCCAGATGTGTGGATAGGAGTGGCCAGCATGCAATCCTTTTAGTAGAAAACAGTGTAAAGGATTTCCCATTCTGTGCTATACTTTGTATCCTGATTCCAGTCTACTTTGAACAATGCTGCAATGATATGATAGACTGAGAAGCTGTATCTGCCTGGATAAACCACCTAATATTAACTTAAAACCTCTATAAAGCAGGAGTGTGCTGGAATTATTAGAAGAAAAGGATTTCTAACACTCAGCCGTGGCCACAGGCTCTGACAGATTAGACGACACGTGAAGGAAGTGCTACAACGGACCCACTAGTTCCAAACGGCTGACTCGACTTTGGATTCTGAGCACGGGAGAATCAAAGGGCCTATGATTAAGTGAGATTTTCACAAAACACATTAGGTGGTGCTTGTATTTTCCATTCATACTTGCATGTGTCAACATTTATTCCACATGAAGTTGTTTTTAATTTTTTACAAATATAGTGTATTTTTATGGAAGAATCCAAACTCGAATTGGTTGTTTGGAACTAGCGGGTCCGTTGTAGCACCCCCTTCTGGTGTTGTCTGGTACAGGAATCACTCTGGGCTTCCCAGTCTATATTAGTCTGTGTAAATCCCCATGCTGCTCTCTGTGGTCAGCACAAAGGCCCACTGGGCAGTTGAAACTTTGAGCAAGTCCTCACATCTATTGGGCAGGCAGACAGACCACCCAGTCCTCAGTAAAACCTTGGTTTTCCTCTTCTCCCATCAGGAGCAGTGTCAGAAGCACCAGGACAAACTGCGGGAACAAGAGGAGAACATTGCTCACCTGCAGCAGCGTCTCTCCCAGGCAGTAACTGAGGAGGATAAGAGAATGGCGCAACAGAAGAAGGTTTTCATGCGCCTCGTGAGTCGCCCTCCACGGGAGAACAACATGCTGGATCAGCAGTAAGTTACTGGGAGTGTCGGTGCCGTGCAGCCTGGGAGCTCGGCCCCAACAGGAAGAAGCCCAGAGGTGGATGAGGGCAGGAGGTCTGAGACCAGAGTCTCCTCCTTGTAATACTGTTATCCATCATAAGCAAAAGGGGAGCAAATCCAGAGCACACAGGCTGCACCGCAGGGAACAAAGAAACATGCCCTTTGATTTAAATACCCTTTAACTCATTAACCCCTTAACGACCGGGGAATCCGGAAGCGGAAGTGACTTGACGACCACGGAGCAATTTTTTTTTATTGCTCCGTTTGGTTCCGGACTCCCCAAACGGCGTGCAGCCGCGGGGGGAGCCCGGAACTCGATGACGGTCATAGTACGTCATCGGACGTTAAGTCAAATCGACCCTTGACGTACTATGACCGTCAAGGGTCGTTAAGGGGTTAAAGGGATAGTAATATTTGAAAATTGTATTTTATATTGTAGCCCTTAAAAAACATTAAAAATGATGTCTTATCTCCCAAACCTTTATGGTTTGGGAGATATTAGCAAGTAAAGTAAAGTTCCCTTTTCCTGGCTGTTTTAGCCAAGTCTGCCATCTAGTGGACAGATTTGGAATCCGGTCCACAGATCAGCCGGCAATGAAGAACTACTTCATTGCAACTGTCTACAAAGTGTGCCTGGCTTGCAAGCACACTTTGTAGACCATTCCAATGAAGAAATTATTTGTTTAAATCATGATCTCGGTACTGCTGAAGAGCCACGGCTGGTCTATGGACCAATTTCAAATCTGACAGCTAGAGCAGTGACGTCACTCCAGGGGAAACTTTACTTGCTAATATCTCCCAAACCATAAAGGTTAGGGAGATGAGACTTGTATCATTTTTAATGTTTTTTAAGGGCTACAATATAAAATAAACTTATTTTCAAGTATTACTATCCCTTTAAATGCTAGAGGGTCTGTACTGTACTGTAATTCAAAAGCTTCCTGTATATCATGTGAGTCAAAAGTCCAGCAGATGTGTGGTCCAGAAGGCACTGATTCATTTACTTCTCTATCATCCTATGGGGGACACAGGGACCTTGGAATGTATTCAATTTTACTTCTTTATTGAGATAAATATCAAGTATATGACAGAATTATGAAAATAGATCAATGTACATAAACAAAAGGAAAATGTGATGTTCCGGCAGTAAGTAATTACAGGTACAACAGGTGAGTAAACCATGTCTAGACCTGAAAATAAATCCACAGAGTGAAGAGCTAAACACCCTCTGTTCTCTATTGTACGTCAGGCCCCAGCAGCGCTACCAGAGGACCTTGTATTTATTGTTGCTCCTTTTAGGAGGTAGGGCACTCTAATAAAATCCTCTGGACAAGGCAGAACCTCTCTACAGATGAGACACTGCAGAAGAAGACAGGTTGTGAGGATGAGACACAAACCCCATATTTCCTTCATCATCATATCCTGAATATAAATCATCTTTAGTTTTGTACTATTTACTTAATTAAATGAGGTCTTAGTACATGCGGAGACTTGTAGGGGGAAATCCACCAAATTGATTGGGTATTGAGAGTTCAGTGACCTGAGAGCTTACAGCAGGAGACAAATCTCTGCTACTCTTACGGGACATGAGGGACACAGGCCCTTTGGGGGAACCTAGTTCCAATTCGCCATGCATCATGTGTAATGTCAAACTTCCCTCTGGGAATTCAGGGTCCATTGTGCATGTCAGGCCCTGCTGATTTAAAAGGAAGCAACACTGACCTCTTTATTTGAGGAAGTTTTCTCTAAATTCCCTCACAACTCTCCTCAACCATCTGGAAAATGGGACTAAATCTCCCAGGAGGGAAGAAAATTGTATCTGTTGCCCCAGGGGACTATTCCCCACTTGAGAAAGGGAAGAAGGGCATTGAGGAAGATGATACTTTGTTTCATGGCTCCAACTCCCAGCCAAGGCGAGAATTCTAAAGACTCTGTAGAAGGTGTTCTCCTAGCAGAACTAGACACCTTAGAGATATCTGAGGCATCTACATCTGTAGAGTCCTCAAGGATATGTTTACGTTCAAAAAGAAATATGGGGCATTGTTCCTAGCCTTTGATCAGCTTAACTAAATTGTATTAGAAGTATGGAAATGCCCTAACAAGGTGTTGCTTTATAAATGTTCCCATACTATGTACCCTTTTGCACATGAGTATTTGGTTCTTTGAGGTCTGAACTGAGTGGTAGACCATCCAGTTTAGTCTGTTGAAGGAAACCACATAACACGTTGCAGACTCTGTGGCATTCAAGGATTTGGATGATAAGAGATGGTATTTTCACCTGCTGGGGCAGCTTTTCAACCTTTCTTTGCAATGGTATGGATAGGTGGAGAAAGCAACATTTGACGTGAACGTCCAGTACAAGTGTTCAGAGAATACTTAATTAATTTGGCATCTCCTATTCAGGAGGCAGATCCGTTATATTTATAATGCCAATATTTGAAGGGACAAAATTAATTGGCAAGACGGGCTATTTTTGTAACACTGATCAACGCGTTTTGCATTCGCCACATTTATTTATGATCAGAGACACGTCTGTGATTATGAATGTGTGGTGAACATGAAATGCATTGATCGGTGGGATACATATACTGGTTTGCTGCTCCATGATTGTAAGTCTCTCCATATAGTGTTTGATGGCCAAGAATGGAGGCACTATGTAAATTTTTACTTTATCTGTTACAGTAAAGTTTCATTGTTTTTACCTTTGGATATGGTCTTGTAAATAGAAGTGCGATTTGTTTTTGGGCTATATCTGTATTCTATTGGGAGTCTCTAGAGAAACTCTCTTTTCGCACTCAGAGCACAATTCCATCCTGATATTAGCAGAGATTATATCTCACGTGGTAAGGACATTAAATACAAGATTACAACATGTGACTAGACCTCATTCAGCCTGTGCACAGCCTGATACTATTGGGAGTAAGAGCTGGACATTGGACTTTCCAACGCTGTTCACCTACAAGTGTCCCCACTGGATGGTGGACAAGAGAGACTTGATGTGGTACTTAGTCTGAGTTCAGGGGGAGTATGGGTAAAAACTCCTGTCGGTGATCTCTCTGGCTGGGGTGTCCTGTTTCCGGAATTCTCCGGAATAGTGGTTTCTTCTTCCTTTTCTCTTATTTCTATTGGACTTGATGTTGCCGCTACCGCCAGAGGCTAATATTAAAGTGTCCTAAAAGGAGCGACCGTAAACACTGCTGTCCATCTCCCCCGTGGACTTGGAGAAAAGACTGTTATCTGTAGGTACTAAGTAAATTCTCTTATCTGGAAGTGATTTGTTTTTCCAGGCCCTGGCCTAGCAATTTTAAAATAACTTGTATAAAATCGATTAATTATTGCCAGTCCCACCTCTCTCAGTAGCCACATTATGAACTTACAGCCCTCAGTGTACAGGTCCTCCCCAGGGCTGGTTCTGTGAGCTTCCGAGAGGCAGCTGATTCTTATTGGCTGATGTGATGTCACATCCACCTGCACATCCTATAGGAATTAGGCCGATACTGCTAGTCCCACCTCTGACAGCAGTAGTAGTAGTAGTATTGGCTTACAGCCCTCGGTGTGCAGGTCCTCCCCAGGGCTGGTTCTGTGAGCTTCCGAGAGGCAGCTGATTCTTATTGGCTGATGTGATGTCACATCCACCTGCACATCCTATAGGAATGAGGCCGATACTGCTAGTCCCACCTCTGACAGCAGTAGTAGTAGTAGTATTGGCTTACAGCCCTCGGTGTGCAGGTCCTCCCCAGGGCTGGTTCTGTGAGCTTCCGAGAGGCAGCTGATTCTTATTGGCTGATGTGATGTCACATCCACCTGCACATCCTATAGGAATGAGGCCGATACTGCTAGTCCCACCTCTGACAGCAGTAGTAGTAGTAGTAGTAGTAGTATTGCCTTACAGCCTTCAATGTGCAGGTCCTCCCCAGGGCTGGTTCTGTGAGCTTCTGAGAGGCAGCTGATTCTTATTGGCTGATGCGATGTCACATCCACCTGCACATCCTATAGGAATGAGGCCTATACTGCTAGTCCCACCACTGACAGTAGTAGTAGTAGTAGTAGTAGTAGTAGTATTGACTTACAGCCTTCAGTGTACAGGTCTTCTCTTTCCCAGAACTGGAGCTTCAGAGAGGATGAAGATTCCTTTTGGTTGCTGTGACTTCACACCCACCTGCACAGCCAATGGGACTAGCAGTGGCAGCCTCATTCCAATATATGGCAGTAGTAGCACTATAAACTTACAGCCCTCAGTGTACAGTTCCTCCCCTGGACCCCTCCTCTGGTGCTGTGACTGAGCGCCAGAGAGTCATCTGATGATTCCTATTGGCCGTGGTGATATCACACCCATATTCAGACACCTACAGCGTCAGCTCTTGCAGGAGGTGAGACGAAGCCCGGGGAGACCTGTACAGCTAGGGCTGTAAGTGTATGGTGCTTATTCCCCCAGGAGTGGCAGTGATTAATAAGTATTTAGTTTAATGTATTTATTGTTATTTTCTCATGTTAGTTACTCAGTGCTCCAGTGAGTGTGATCACCACCCAGAAATAAAAGTATTAATGTCTCCTAAACTCTCAGTCTCCTGGTCACATATCAGGGATTACATATGTGCCCTTCGATTCAAGGTGACGGATTCATATTAAATAGCGTCATGTGCTGGAGCCAGTGTTAGACTGATAGGGAGCCGCTCGGTGACTGAATCTGCTACCTGCGTAGAAGTGACTGGACCAGTTCTGGGGCAAACCACCGGCACCATAGGGCAATAATAAACATCCCCATTGATTTAAATTGGACCTTTAACCCCGTGAATCTTAGAAACGTCTCCGGCATGGAGCTTTTTTTTTTTTTGTCAGTCCCTTTATGTTGCAGTTGAATTGCTTCTGTTCGTCTTGGCACATCACCTCCGTGTAGGAAGGAGTCCCTCTGTGTCAGCCATTTTCCTGGAGCCTTCAGTGGATGGTCAGTACTCTGTGTTCTTGCAGGATTCTGGAAATCATTGATGGATACGAGAGGCAGGTGAACCGGCTGCAGGAGGAGATCAGGTGTGTATTAACCCTGTCTGCTAGACAGATATCTGGGGTTTCTTTCCCTGCATATTATCTTTCTATTACAGGACAGTGATCTGCAGGGAAGGATGGTCAGCCCTGCAAAGGTACCAGCGACTCTTCCCTTTGGGGAACGTTATCATGGAGTCACATATTGATTTGATAAACATTGCTACAGGCAAAATGCAACTGTGACAGCTCTGCACCTTCAGTCTGTCTTATACAAAGATAACTGTGACCCACAGTGTGTGATACATAACGTAACCCAGTGCAATGTGTGTTTTTACTCTATTATAATATCTGTTCTTTGTGATCAGTTCTAGTTAATGATGATTCTATTCTGTAGGTTTTGGTTACATGTTTGTGTCTGTACACTTATAGGATGTACCAGGGCGTTGGTAGTGATGTCCCAGTCAGAGAGAGGAAATCTTCAGAGTCGTCCTTGGATCTCGATGCCACTCCGAATTATAAAGCACTTCTAAAGGTGATTTTGTGATTTGAGTCAGTGTGCGGCTTGCAGACTGTGCCAGTGAGTGAAGCAAGTGTCCTGGTAGAGGGGTTTAGATTTAGAAGGGCTCCCAGCATTAAGCAGACAGTGGGAAACGTGGACATCGTACTGCAGTCTGTGGTGGGATCAAGGGAAGTGCATTCCTCACCGCTCAGCGCTGATTATACACTAAACAAGAGGCCATGACGAGTAGATGACTTCTCCAGGGGATTAAACTCCCCAGTTCTCATGTTATTCTATGAAATCTGTGATCTGTCTAAGATCTCTGAAACTGTACAAATCTCAGTGCATCGGCGCCATAGAAAAAGTAGGGAACTGGGTAGTTAAATGCACTGGAGACGTCATATTCACTTTATCTCCACTTTATTACACCTTAATACATAACCCCCAATGGACAAAGAAGAAGAAATCTATTTACACACACATATATAGAGCGTGGGAGGGCGGAAGCACTCACAATTCAAAAGTATATGGCCTGGGTGCATGAAAAGGCTAAATCATAGTATACTAGAATTCAAGCACTCTCAGGACTTTTCAATGAAGAAAAAAAGTTTAATGATCACAAAATGTCTGTCAACGTTTCGGCCAGGCGCAGCTGGCCTTTTTTTTTTTTTTTTTTTTTTTTTTTTATTACTATTTTTTTTTTTTAAAAGGATAGTAATACTTCATTTTTACTATGCCCCCTCTTGTAGCCCTTAAAAATCGGAATTAAACGAGACCAGCGGTATCTCTCAAACCTTTATGGTTTGAGAGGTATCCGCATTCAAAGTTCCCTCTCCCCTGAATTCAGCGTTCAAGCTGAGAGAAGGGAAATCCAGTCAGTGAACAAGCGGCGGCTCTGCAGGAGTCCTGAGATCACGTTATAGAAACAGAAATCCTTCACTGAAATAGTCTTCTACGTGTGCTTGGTTTGTGTTTGGTTTGCAACCACACGTATAAGACTATTTCAGTGAAGGATTTCTGATTCTATAACTCAATGTCACCACTGCTGCAGAGCCGCTGCCGGTCCCGGGACCAGATCCCCCTGATGTCCGCTATAACGCTGACTTCAGGGGAGAGAGAAGGAGAGGGAACTTTGAATGCGGATATCTCTCAAACCATAAAGGTTTGAGAGATGCCGCTATTCTCATTTAATTCTGATTTTTAAGGGCTAAAACATGGGGGATAGTAAAAATGAAGTATTATTATCCCTTTAAGTAAACTGTCACCTTTTTATGGTTTCATCTGTGTCCACATTATCATACAATGTCACCAGTTCTAATGCTACCTGCTCTTGCAGAGCTTCCCTGTGATGTTTTCCTTTTCTTTAGTCTTACCAGCAACAGATACGGGAAGCACGAGAGAACAACGAACAACTGGTGAGAGAGAATTCCCAAATCCGACAGGAGCTGGAGAGCCGGTGAGAGCCAGCACATGGCAGTTGGGCTTGTATATACTCTGCTCATTCATTTTATATAATCTGCGTACTGTCTATAGGCGCATCATGCTCGCTCTTAATGTCTCTCACGCCCTCTCTAAGATTCTGAGATGCACTCTGGCTCTCACTCTCTTTTTCTGTACTCTCACTCGCACTCTCTTGTTGGTCCTGTAGCCCTAGTGTCCGGGAGGTGAAGTTGTACAAACAGCAAGTGAGGAGGTTGGAGAAAATCCTTCATCAGAACAACATCAGGTTTGTGCCCGATTTGTCATTGTTGTTCTCATTGTTGTTCCTGTTCTCCTGCCACCTCATGCCGAGTGAAATATCTGCTCAGCCTGGTGCATCTCTGGTACATTGCAATCTGGGAGCCCACACAAGCATGCAGGGGATCAGGGGAAGTTTGGGACAGAGCAGGTCTCCATCACCGTGGCGCTGAATCTTTTCTTGCTATTGAGATCTGCAGCCAGTTGTATTCCCACTAATCCATTGACCACCCTCTACTGGGAACGCCTCCATGTCCATCTTGGATAGAAATATTAGGGAGTCAGCTGTTTGGGGCACCTCTGTTCATTATAGAGGAATTGGGTCTAGATCAACCCTGAACATCAGATTTGTAAGAAAATGGCCCAGAGGAAGATCAGTATTTTTCCTACTAATAATAATCTACTTGTGGAACAGCTTCCGTGGAATAATACGAGAGAAAAATGAAGATAAGGTGGCCGAGGTACCCAGCACCCGGGTGCAAGACATTGACCAGCTGCCCGTGGGAGAGTGCAGGAGGTACCTGCAGGTATTGGCACACTGATTTATGTGTATTGGGGTGAGCACAGGGAAAATACCTGGCACTGGGAAGGATCTAATCGATTTTATTTTATTGTTGGACTTGATAAGAAAACATTTTAGGGGTTAATCGGGCTACACACTGTGAGAGGCGGATGTTGTTAATCCAGTCTTTGTGGTGCAGATGTTGGTAATCTATCCACAATCTGTCAGGTGTGGGGATTAGTAATCCAGGCATGCTTCACAAGTATATTGTGCTATCCAGCCATGCACCACGTATTTATATATTGTGTCTGTAATCTGGCATGTTTCAGGAGTGTATCGTGTCTGTAATCCGGCATGTTTCATGAGTGTATTGTGTCTGTAATCCGACATGCTACATGAGTGTATCGTGTCTGTAATCCGACATGTTTCAGGAGTGTATCGTGTCTGTAATCCGACGTGCTACATGAGTGTATCGTGTCTGTAGTCCAGCATGCTTCATGAGTGTATTGTGTCTGTAATCCGGCATGTTTCACGAGTGTATTGTGTCAGTAATCTGGCATGCTTCACAAGTGTATTGTGTCTGTAATCTGACATTCTACATGAGTGTATTGTATCGGTAATCTAGCAATGCGTCTATAGTATATTGTGTCAGTAACCCGGCCATTCTCTGTGAGAATATTGTGCTGTTAGTCCAGCCCACTCTGCCAAGGGCGGACGTTGATAATCCATCTGTGCACTGCGACGGGAGGGTGTTGGTAATCTGGCCACAGTTTGGGATGGATAATCGTTAGGTTACCGCTCAGCCTTCCCTATTGGTTCAGTCTCTGTTCCTTCTTCAGGACGCCTGCAGAGAGCTCGGTGTGGACGACTTGAAGGATCTTGTTCTTGTTTCCTCTTCTAAAGTCCAACAAGCTGAAACCTGCTCAAAATACCACAAGGTAACACATCAGGGTGTGGGCAAGGGGGGGCGGGGGTGGCACCATTTCGTCTGATGGGTTTCTGAGGTAATAAACATTTAGGGCTACTTGCACAAAAAGAACAGTGGAGTAATTGTGAGGTAAATCCGCTGCACCATACAGGACAAGTAAAACTTCCAAAATTATCATCTGTTTAAATGGGGCTTTTGGCTCCTTGAATGAGCAAGGTCTCCATTGCATCGCTTTGCAACATGCTGGAGACCTCTCCATGTAAACCAACGGTATATTTTTTATTTGCCTCCTACGGTGCATTTGGTTTACCCCAGAATTGCTTCACTTTTATATTTGTATAAGTGGCCATGAAGGTCGTTTATCTCACTTTTTATGTAAATGAGTAATAATTAACTATTCTGTGCTTCGTCTCCTCCCCTTCATGTTCTGTTTCCATTCTAGATCTTGTCTGGTATTAGCTCCGTAGTCAGCAGTCCCCGGGCCCCTCCGCTCCTCTATAAACCCAGCATCGCACCTCCAGGGGGTCGGGCTCCAGCCTCCAGCCATGAATCAGACTTTGGACATCTGCTGCCAACCATTGACATGTGGGCGGGACAGCTGCTGTCACTCAAGGTAAAGGTGGATTCAGCTGGTCATATTGTGTGATTGTGTGGGTCCCATTTTTATAGTACTTACCGTACAGAAGACACAGAACCTCCATATTTGTGATGTTACATGCAGAATTCTAAGTAGATTCAGTTTAGGTCTCACTTGTTTACAGAACAATGTCTACTAGAACTTCACTCACCTCCCATGAGTGATTTATCTTCGCATCTTGGTACAACTGGGATACACTTAGGGCTGTGTGTGTATGTGTGCGTGTCTGTACAGGTCATGCACAAGTGTGAATCACATATGTTTATAATAATGCATTTGTGTGGGCTGTTAGTATGCAGCACTTTTATGTATGGGGCATTTGCGTGCTATGTAAATATGATATAAATAACATGGGGTGTGTAACAGTATGGGGGCCTGTATATACGGGATGTGTAGATGTATTTGGGAACCTGCATTTTTATAATGCGCATGAACTTGCATGTGTGTATATAATATATATAAATAAATACAGGCTGTGCACGGTTTATGAGGTCTGTATATTTATGTAGGAGTACCTACATCTATGCATGTGGTGTGCATTTATTAGGAGTGTGTACCAATGTAAGTAGTCTCCTCTCTCTGTCTAAAAGGCCTTGCACAGAGCCTTGAGGAAGCTCAGCGAGAGGCTGCTACCGTATCCTCAGGCCGATGCCGCGCAGGAAGCAACGGATAGTGTTCGAGTGGAGGAACTTCTGCTTCTTGTGGATACGATGATTGAGGATGTTGAGAGCCAGAAACAGGTTAAATTTAGAATCCCAGCTTCTTCGGTTTCTCCCTCTAAGATCCTCTTTGAAAGTGGAAACTAGAGCAGTTACCCACATTCCCTTATTACAGCCAAGCTCACCAATTACCAACTCTCCTGCCCAGTCACTAATTACCAACGTCTCAACCAAGCTCACTAATTACCAACTTCCCTGTCTTACTCACTAATTACCAAGTCTCCTACCCACTCACCAGTTACCGGATCTCCTGTCCCAGCCAAGCTCCCCAATTACCGGCTTTCCTGTTCCAGCCAAGCTCACTAGTTACCAACTACCCTGTCCCAGCCAAGCTCACCAGTTACCAACTACCCTGTCCCAGCCAAGCTCACCAGTTACCAACTACCCTATCCCAGCCAAGCTCACCAGTTGCCGGCTCTCCTGTCCCAGCCAAGCTCACTAGTTACCAACTACCCTGTCCCAGCCAAGCTCACCAGTTACCAACTACCCTGTCCCAGCCAAGCTCACCAGTTACCAACTACCCTGTCCCAGCCAAGCTCACCAGTTACCAACTACCCTGTCCCAGCCAAGCTCACCAGTTGCCGGCTCTCCTGTCGCAGCCAAGCTCACTAGTTACCAACTATCCTGTCCCAGCCAAGCTCACCAGTTACCGGCTCTCCTGTCCCAGCCAAGCTCACCAATTACTGGCTCTCCTGTTCCAGCCAAGCTCACTAGTTACCAACTACCCTGTCCCAGCCAAGCTCACTAGTTACCAACTACCCTGTCCCAGCCAAGCTCACCAGTTACCAACTACCCTGTCCCAGCCAAGCTCACCAGTTACCAACTACCCTGTCCCAGCCAAGCTCACCAGTTACCAACTACCCTGTCCCAGCCAAGCTCACCAGTTACCAACTACCCTGTCCCAGCCAAGCTCACCAGTTACCAACTACCCTGTCCCAGCCAGGCTCACCAGTTACCGGCTCTCCTGTCCCACTCACTTTCTGATTAATGACTCCTCCTCTCCTATCTGCACTTTCTGATTAAGGCTCTCCTCATCTTCCCACACTCATTACCAACTCCTGTCCACTCACTAATTACCGCCCCTCCAGTCCTGCTCGCGTTTAGGATCCTCTTATGACACCGTTTGAGCTAATTCTTGCTTTAATTTGGATTTTGCACTATTCTGTATCTCGGCTTAAGGACACAACTGAGCAGGCTTCCCGACTCCTCTTGTGTGACCTGGTTCTCCTCTCTCCCTCGCTAACTGGGTATCTTTGTCTCCACAGGATCAATCCACCCTCTCCCCGCACACACTGCAGGCGCTGGTCTCGCATTTCCAGAAGCTGTTTGATGTGGCATCTGTGGGCGGCGTGTACCCACGTATGAATGAAGTGTACAGCAGGCTGGGTGAAATGAGCAACATGACCCGGAGCCTGTGCTGCATCCTGGGGATCGGTAATAATGCTGATAAAGAGACCAGGGAATAGGGCAGCACAGAAGGACCACCAGTACTGCCCTCTTCATGCCCACTTTAACTCCTTAAATGCCAGAGAATTACTCTATGCATTGAGAAACAATTCACTGAGCATTGCTTGGGCATTCAAAGGTCTAAGACCACATATAGCCTGACCCTTGGCCTTCTGTATTTAGGTTACCCTTTTGCCTAATGACCACCACCGCTGGCTGTTCCATTAACTGACCATTCTGTCTATACTGTAGCTGTACCTCATGTCTTCCCCTAATCCTACACTGTCCAGATTCTAAGTATCTTGTTCTAACTCCTCTCACTTTCTGAGAAACACGTCCTTATATGCTTAGTGTACGAGACCATGTATATCACCACCCCTATTCTCTGTGTGATGGACTCTACCTAGGTAAGTCCACACTCCTTTGGATATATCAGCGCTCACTATAGAAAAGGCTTATACACTCAAAAATAAAATCACAAAAATATAACGTACAAATGAAAAAGTATATAAAAAGGTATAATAAAAATAATAATAATAATACTCAAAAATATAAAAACCAAAGTCTCTAGATCTGCCTTCTTGCGCATCTTTTTCTTTTGTTTTTTGTCTACCTAGGTAAGTCCTTTTGTTGCACCCCAATATGTTTATATCCCCCAAGTATGTGCAAATACCGATTGTAATTGTAAGAATTTACCCCCCCACCACCAAAAAAAAGTTTAAAAATGAACTTAGTAGGTGTCTGTTTTTTACGAGTTAGAGCGCGGCCATATTGATGACCTATAAGATGACTGGCAGCTACTCAGAGGAACGGTGCTGACCATCGTCTTCTGTAAGACTGTCCCTTCGGTCTAAGGCTGGCTTTGCAAGTGGACCATGCTCTAACATTTACCCTGTTGAGTGGTGCAGCGATGTCCAACGAATTTCAGTTCAATGAGCTGGATAATGATTTGCGCTCAGAGTAAAGGTAGATTCCAAACTTACAGAAAGTGATAGAGAGCCTGCTGCAGTCCTGGGGAGAGATGGGAAAGGGGGCGGGGGAAGTTTTCCTTTACACGGAATGACCTGCAGAGAACTGCGTCACACATAACATCAGCACGTACCTTTTTTTTTTTATTCTCTCTCTCTAAGGCATTGCTTTTTAAAGATAAAAAATAATACGTAACATAAAGGAAGTTTTATTAGATCTATTGATTTAGACAGAAACTGTTGGGGGTGAAAGTTCCCCTTTAAAATGAAGCAGGCCTCTTCCTGAAGACTACCATGGGCAGCGTGTGTGTTTGCCTCCAAGAACATTATATGACAGTGTTTTCTATTGGAGCAAGGAAAAATGCAGAGGGCCATTAGGATTTTCTGTCTATTGCACAATACGTTGGGGGAGGGGGCTTATTAGGTGGTGTCAATTCTCCTATAAGAATAATATTTTAGGGGTGCAGATAATATCCCATGACTTGTTAGGGTTCAGACAAGACACCCACATGACGTGAGTCGGGATCTTCTCTTCTTCCAGACGCGTCGTCCTCTTCCAGCGTGCTGGTGAACACCGTGTGGCGCTTGTGCAAGGAGGTGGAGGAGGGGGGCAGCCAGAAACTGCAGCATCTCCTCGGGACCCTGGATATAGACAGGTATTACTGCTCCACATCCGCTCCCTGGGGCAGGAAACAGGCACAAAAGTAACAAATCCCTGAGTAACTCCTCAGGTGATAAGATCATTGTGGAGGAGTTAATATTCCTCATATGTAAACTGGGTCCACAGCAGAGGGTTTCCATTAGTGATCTTTGTGTGATGTGGGATTATCCTACTGCACTAGTCACACACATCACACAGACAGACGGCACTTCCATCTGTCCCTTCCCTACTGCACTAGTCACACACAGACAGACAGACAGAGCACTTCCATCTGTCCCTTCCCTACTGCACTAGTCACACAGACAGCACTTCCATCTGTCCCTTCCCTACTGCACTAGTCACACACATCACACAGACAGACAGCACTTCCATCTGTCCCTTCCCTACTGCACTAGTCACACACATCACACACAGACAGCACTTCCATCTGACCCTTCCCTACTGCACTAGTCACACACATCACACAGACAGCACTTCCATCTGTCCCTTCCCTACTGCACTAGTCACACACATCACACACAGACAGCACTTCCATCTGACCCTTCCCTACTGCACTAGTCACACAGACAGCACTTCCATCTGTCCCTTCCCTACTGCACTAGTCACACACATCACACAGACCGACGGCACTAGTTACACAGACAGGCGGCACACACACAATGAACAGTCTCCACCTTATTTACTTCTTTTTTATCTCGTAGTGTAATTAACAAGATACAGGAGCATGATGAGTTCTTTCCTGCATTTGAAGAGTTGGTAAAAGACCTGCTTGAAGTTTTAGGTAAACGTTACTGTTTTCATCTATTTTAGATGTTTTTATTCTGAAGATTTGAATGTACAGACCTGTGCTGCAATGATCTGTTAGTGAGAGGCTGCATGAGTTGTCTGTCTGTCTCTAAGCATGTCTGTTTATTTGTGTGTGTGTGTGTGTGTGTGTGTGTGTGTGTATCTGCTTGTGCATGTCTCTCTGTGCCTGTCTGTCTGTGTCTATCAATCTCTTTGTCTTGGTCTGTGGGGTAGTGTTTAACCCTTTGAATACCAGTTGTGTCACCATATTACTGCACAACGGGTTTGAGACCTTTTTACCATTCAACGTGTTAATGGCTCCATATAGATCAGTGGGAATCTGTAGTACATTTGTCCCCTGTAGTGCAGTTGACTGGCACCAGAATTGCTCCTCTTTTGCCTCTGCATATTGTCCTAAATCCACGTGAAGCTTCATTTCTAAACCCATTTTTTTTCCCTCCAGGAATCGGTCAATTGGATGAGATCCTGCCAGAGGTGCAGAGGTTAAAACGGCTAAATTCAGAGTAATATCATGTTTTATATATGTATTTATTTTTATTATTAAATGGATATAAAATTATTCTGTGGCCTTTTATTGGAACTGCTTAGACTGAGCCACTGTCGGTCCTGGGGCCTGATGCTGTAATCATTATACACGTTATAGGGAAAAGCTACTTATTTATTACTAAAAAAAAATATATATATATTCAGCTGGGAGAGGTAGGTGGGTGGGAGAGCAGTGTGGCATGTTAGTATCTGGACAGGTGGGAGAGGTAGGTAGGTGGGTGGGAGAGCAGTGTGGAATGTTAGTATCTGGAGAGGTGGGTGGGTGGGAGAGCAGTGTGGAATGTTAGTATCTGGACAGGTGGGAGAACAGTGTGGAATGTTAGTATCTGGACAGGTGGGAGGTGTAGGTGGGTGGGTGGGAGAGCAGTGTGGAATGTTAGTATCTGGACAGGTGGGAGGTGTAGGTGGGTGGGTGGGAGAGCAGTGTGGAATGTTAGTATCTGGACAGGTGGGAGAGCAGTGTGGAATGTTAGTATCTGGACAGGTGGGAGGTGTAGGTGGGTGGGTGGGAGAGCAGTGTGGAATGTTAGTATTTGGCTGGTATGCAGGCCAGTATTGTCTAATGTGCAGAAACTGACATAAAAAAGCTAAATCTCAGCTAAATGGCTAGCAAAAATATAGGTGATTTTGAAAGTTTTTTAAATCAAGTTTGTTATAAAGTGAAAGTTCCACTTTAACCCATTAAGTCTGAGAAGGGCAAGCAACAGGTTAAATAAGTATTTATTTAAAACATGGAATTTGGTTATTAAAATGAAAATCTGTTTATTGTTTTCCCTGGCGGGTTCCTCACACAATCTGCTGGAAATAAATTATTAAAAACCACGATCCTGGTCTGTGAGAAATTAACCCTTAAAGAACAAGAGGGATATGCAGCATCTTGCTTTGCAATACACTGAACACGCCCCTCTAGCACTCAGAGGGTTAATGAACGGGATTTGTTTATAACGACACTCCTACTCGTCAAGGAAAGAAATTGAAGGATTCATGTTTTCCTTTCCTTTGGATCATAACTAGAAGATCTGGCGAAAGTTGAAAAAATGTAATGGAACCCTTTTTGTGCCAGAGGGGGGTGTCCATCGCAGTGCTTCACAATAAGTTGGCACTGAAAGGGTTAAAGGGATAGTAATGTTTCACAATAAAAGCAGCTCCAATTAATCTTCATAGTATTTGGCCCATGGAGAGTGTTATTTCAATACTGTCAGAGTTGTAGTACAAGAGTAATTGTTTGATAAAGAATCCCCCTCCCGTCACTTTTACCTAGTGTAACACTACTCACCTCAGAGCAGCAAGACTGTCCGGATGGATCGCAGAGAGCGACAATCTTCAGTGATCATAAGGAAAAACCTGTCAAGGGGGCAGGGTTTTCCTTATGATCACAGTAAGAAGATTGTCCCTTGCTGTGATCTGTCCGATCAAGAGACCAGATTCCACATCTGAGGTGAGCAGTGTTACACTAGGTAAAAGGGGCGGGAGGGGGGATACTTTATCATTCAATTACTCTTGTACTACAACTCTGACAGTATTGATATAACACTCTCCATGGCCCAAATACTATGAAGATTAATTGGTGCTGCTGTTCTTGTGAAACATTACTATCCCTTTAAGCAGCAGGTACATTTTTTTGTCCTGTGAAGCAGAGATGATTTGTGGAAATAACCGGGAGAAGAATGACTGAATGTCCCGCAATTGGAAGACTTTGCATTAACTGATGATTATATTTAACCCTTTGTGTGCAAGAGGAGTACGCAACGCATTGCGTTGCGTACCCCTGTGGCACTCAGAGGGTTAAAGCAATCCGTTGGTTTAGTGATTCCCTGCGCCAGTGCTCGGGGTACACCAGCAAGTAAGGTTTACAGGAAATCCCTGGCTAAGCACATGTACAGCAGATCATGACGACTGTTCCACTGATAGCCACCGATCATCAGGGAAGGAGATCCTGAAAACCCGACCTGTGATGTTCTGAGGACAAACGCTGAGAATCACAGTCTGTTCACTTCACATGCAGATCAAAATAAATAGCTCTGAGTATGCGGCCAGCAACAGTCTCGCCCTATATTCACAAAATGCTGAGCAAATAATAAAATATATATAATATAGAATATTAAGTCTGTGCAAAAGCTAATTACAAATATACATATGTACAAGAGCAGCATGGAAGGCAGACACCCTGTGCACGAATATATGTAGACATTCCTGAAGTTCGGGGTCCGCAGGATGTGATCAGGAGATGGGGTGGCCTGTGGGCGTCAGCTCAAACCTAGAGAAAGGATGAGAGTGGGGTCAATGAAGGGTCTAGGTCAGAGACAGAAGACAAAGCTTGGGATTTAGGGGTAGAAACAGGCAGAAGGTTACATCCCAGGGTAAGAGGTCAGAGGTAGCACAGAGTCAGCAGCACGTAAAGAAGGAATGGGATCATACATATCCGTGGTCAATACAAAGAACTCTCCAGTTAACTATTTACTCAAAGAGCAACAGGTCATCCATTAAGACCAGAAGATAAGTGCTTTTGAAAGGCAGGGATTTTTTTACAGTAGGGGCAGTAAATTTATGGAATTCTGTGCCTTGGGATGCTGTGCTTGCAGATACTGTAAGCAATTTCAAAAAAGTAATGGATACCTATCTAGCACAGAACAATAATGATAATTAGGACAGTTGGCTTCAATGCAGATAGGTTGTTGCTACAGGGAACTATCTGACTGCCATTTGGAGTCAGGATGGAATTTTATTACCCAGTTTGGGGATTAAATGGCTTCCGTGTGGTTTTCTATGGATCAGCAGGGTGATTTGGCATGGGCTGAGCTTGATGGACAATGTATTTTTTCAGCCTCATCAGCTACGTTACTGTGTAGTACAATGTACCCACTGCACTTGTACTGTCCAATATGTCCACTTAACCTTGATTACACCCTTTCATTATTGTGGCCTTTCTGTGTGACTGTGTTGTGTGCACGATAACACAGTGCGATTGTAGCGTTATGTTGTGCCACGTTGTTTACATTGTGCGACTTTGCCCTTTTGGCTTATATCGTCTGTGTGACTGCTGAACCAAACTGAATGGTGAAGTCACAGGTCTGTATTTTATTTTAGGGTTACAATGTGTGACTACCATTATCACAAGTTAAGTTGTACGACTGTGATGACTTCTATGGTGAAGCTGTATGACTGTGATGACTTCTATGGTGAAGCTGTATGACTGTGCCATGTTAAGCTGTATGACTGTGATGACTTCTATGGTGAAGCTGGATGACTGTGCCATGTTAAGCTGTATGACTGTGATGACTTCTAGTGTGAAGCTGTATGACTGTGCCATGTTAAGCTGTATGACTGTGATGACTTCTAGTGTGAAGCTGTACGACTGTACATGTGATGATACCAGTGGACCCCCCCGTCTGGGTGTCCCCGTCAGTAGCTGCCTCCTTCAATCCTAAGCAAAGCTGCTCCACTGGAATATCACAGTTTTACACAATCACCAGGCAAGACCAGTGTATTGTGGTTAAGAATCAGTTCTCCTTATTGAATCAAACACACAGCTTATATACACTTACAGAGACTCTTATCAAGATCAGCATGTAAACTAGGACTTGGGACGGTGTTTGTACTCTTGACTAATCAGCCACCGACACCCTTATCAAGATAAGCATGCAAACTAAGACTTGAAAAATAGACATTCTTAACTGGCTCATAAATAACCTCCCCTGATTGGACAAGGAAGCACAGCAGGAATCAATTAACATTCCTTAGCACAGACCAGGAGTATATTGGAAGCAACGCCCAACCCCCACTATCTCTGCACTCTAGCTCCCAGCTACCAAATCCTGTTACAGACTTTATATTATAACACCACACACTATTACATTATACCACACAATATACAATACAATGAGCAATATATCAAATGTTATAGTCCTGCATGTGAACATCACCACATGTCCCTGTGCTGATTCCCCCAGTCAGTCCAAGGACAGTCCTTTTCTATGATACCCTGTGCCCATCAAGCAGCACAGGATGACTTAGACCCAAGAGGGTACTGGGACACTGGGAAAGCCGCTTCCCCATGCATAGAGTCCATAGTCTGTAGGAAAGGGGCTGGCCCTCATGCCCCTCCAGGAGCCAAGGGCCCGGTGGTTCCCGTGACATTTCTCCCCCTTCGGAAGGAGACTAACACCGGAGGCGACCCCAGATGGATGGACTCCGAAGTTAGTCAGTACATCCAGCCTCCCAATGCCAGCCCCACGTCGGTACCCCAAGCAAGTTGCCCATGCAAGAGCAGCACTCACACAGCAGACCTCTGCCTCTCCCAAAGAACATATCCGCCTCTGGAAAGAAGGGCCAACTGCGCCTTCTCCATGGAGTCCTCTCAGCCGCTGGACAGTAGGCAGCATGGCTGGAACAACAGAGCTTCTGAAGACGCTGGTCCCACTTCCCAGGGCAGAGGCAAAAGAGCTGCTGGAGAGGATGTTGGTCCCACTCACCAGGGCAGGGGTGACAAAGCCACTGGTGAGGACTTTGATCCCACTCACCATGGCAGGGGCAACAAAGCCGCAGGGGAGGACGTCGGTCCCACTGCCCCAGGCAGGGGCAACAGTGCTGCTGGTGAGGACCTTGGTCCCACTCACCAGGGCAGGGATAACAGAGCCGCTGGGGAGGATAGGCATCCCACTATCCAGGGCAGGGGTAACCGAGCCGCTGGTGAGGACTTTGGTCCCACTCACCACGGCAGGGCCAACTGCCCAGCATCCTTGTGTCCCAGGTGTGGAGGCCACGGTCCAATCCACCCCTCCTAGGTCAACATCCTCAGATGTGAAATCTGGACAATCCGCAGTCTCTAGGGCATGCTGTTGAATGAGGACGAACGAGTTTTTGTAGGACTTTTCCAGCTCCCATTCTTGAAGAATTGTAAAGTCCAGATCCGCTCTCAGCCCAAGTGCATCAGGGATATCCAGCTCCCTGAAATCCTGGAGGTCCCATCTCCGCCAGTCTGTTACATTACCAATGTCTGGATCTTCCTGGAGGTTTTCAAGTACTAATCGTGGGCCACTGAATTCATAGCCCTCTGTTGGCTCATCATCCTCCAGCCCTGAACACAACTGTGTGATATACCAGCGTAGAGCCCTGTATCCATCATCTACCACCATCTCGGTCTGGACCAGCCCCTCCAACTCCAACACCCATTCCTCTCAGGGCTGCACCCCCAGGAATGGCATTGGCAAGTCCAGCTGGAGCCAGTACCTTTCCTCAGAGGTTGGGAGGACCTTTCCCAGGTACTCCTGCTTCACTTTGATAACATCCCTCCAGAGCTGCCGGCGGGCATGATCCCTCTGTACCAGCTCGTTCGGCTGTACCTTTGGGGAGGTAGAGCCTCCGGAGTGTGCCTGGAGTACTGCCACCTGGAGTTCGGCCATCCACAGGCTTGTGGCCTCACTGATGAGTCGGGTGATCACTTCTTGGGGGGAGTAGATCCGTAGAGGGCCAGGCGCCACTGGACCTCTCGCTGCAATTCTTAAATGTCTGTAGCCACAGAGGAGAAGTTGCTAACTTGGGTGCCCTCCATCAGTTCCGAAATCAGAGTTGCTTTAGGCATCTGCAGGTTGGGGCCCCCTTGCACTCTGGACTCCAGCAGATCCTCCACGGGCTTCACCAAGCGCGCCGCAATAGTGCTTCCTCCGGTTCAGGCGAACTGACTATCCATCCGTTTCAGGCTAAACAATCCCGGTGGTGGTTTGGATGTTCCATAAGGCTAGGAAGCATCCCACCACTTGCCACCAATGTGATGGTACCAGTGGACCCCCCTCTGGGTGTCCCCGTCAGTAGCTGCTTCCTTCAATCCTGAGCAAGGCTGCTCCGCTGGACTATCACAGTTTTACACAATCACCAGGCAAGACCAGTGTATTGTGGTTAAGAATCAGTTCTCCTTATTGAATCAAACACACAGCTTATATACACTTACAGAGACTCTTATCAAGATCAGCATGTAAACTAGGACTTGGGACGGTGTTTGTACTCTTGACTAATCAGCCACCGACACCCTTATCAAGATAAGCATGCAAACGAAGACTTGAAAAATAGACATTCTTAACTGGCTCATAAATAACCTCCCCTGATTGGACAAGGAAGCACAGCAGGAATCAATTAACATTCCTTAGCACAGAACAGGAGTATATTGGAAGCAACGCCCAACCCCCACTATCTCTGCACTCTAGCTCCCAGCTACCAAATCCTGTTACAGACTTTATATTATAACACCACACACTATTACATTATACCACACAATATACAATACAATGAGCAATATATCAAATGTTATAGTCCTGCATGTGAACATCACCACATGTCCCTGTGCTGATTCCCCCAGTCAGTCCAAGGACAGTCCTTTTCTATGATACCCTGTGCCCATCAAGCAGCACAGGATGACTTAGACCCAAGAGGGTACTGGGACACTGGGAAAGCCGCTTCCCCATGCATAGAGTCCATAGTCTGTAGGAAAGGGGCTGGCCCTCATGCCCCTCCAGGAGCCAAGGGCCCGGTGGTTCCCGTGACATTTCTCCCCCTTCGGAAGGAGACTAACACCGGAGGCGACCCCAGATGGATGGACTCCGAAGTTAGTCAGTACATCCAGCCTCCCAATGCCAGCCCCACGTCGGTACCCCAAGCAAGTTGCCCATGCAAGAGCAGCACTCACACAGCAGACCTCTGCCTCTCCCAAAGAACATATCCGCCTCTGGAAAGAAGGGCCAACTGCGCCTTCTCCATGGAGTCCTCTCAGCCGCTGGACAGTAGGCAGCATGGCTGGAACAACAGAGCTTCTGAGGACGCTGGTCCCACTTCCCAGGGCAGAGGCAAAAGAGCTGCTGGAGAGGATGTTGGTCCCACTCACCAGGGCAGGGGTGACAAAGCCACTGGTGAGGACTTTGATCCCACTCACCATGGCAGGGGCGACAAAGCCGCAGGGGAGGACGTCGGTCCCACTGCCCCAGGCAGGGGCAACAGTGCTGCTGGTGAGGACCTTGGTCCCACTCACCAGGGCAGGGATAACAGAGCCGCTGGGGAGGATAGGCATCCCACTATCCAGGGCAGGGGTAACCGAGCCGCTGGTGAGGACTTTGGTCCCACTCACCACGGCAGGGCCAACTGCCCAGCATCCTTGTGTCCCAGGTGTGGAGGCCACGGTCCAATCCACCCCTCCTAGGTCAACATCCTCAGATGTGAAATCTGGACAATCCGCAGTCTCTAGGGCATGCTGTTGAATGAGGACGAACGAGTTTTTGTAGGACTTTTCCAGCTCCCATTCTTGAAGAATTGTAAAGTCCAGATCCGCTCTCAGCCCAAGTGCATCAGGGATATCCAGCTCCCTGAAATCCTGGAGGTCCCATCTCCGCCAGTCTGTTACATTACCAATGTCTGGATCTTCCTGGAGGTTTTCAAGTACTAATCGTGGGCCACTGAATTCATAGCCCTCTGTTGGCTCATCATCCTCCAGCCCTGAACACAACTGTGTGATATACCAGCGTAGAGCCCTGTATCCATCATCTACCACCATCTCGGTCTGGACCAGCCCCTCCAACTCCAACACCCATTCCTCTCAGGGCTGCACCCCCAGGAATGGCATTGGCAAGTCCAGCTGGAGCCAGTACCTTTCCTCAGAGGTTGGGAGGACCTTTCCCAGGTACTCCTGCTTCACTTTGATAACATCCCTCCAGAGCTGCCGGCGGGCATGATCCCTCTGTACCAGCTCGTTCGGCTGTACCTTTGGGGAGGTAGAGCCTCCGGAGTGTGCCTGGAGTACTGCCACCTGGAGTTCGGCCATCCACAGGCTTGTGGCCTCACTGATGAGTCGGGTGATCACTTCTTGGGGGGAGTAGATCCGTAGAGGGCCAGGCGCCACTGGACCTCTCGCTGCAATTCTTAAATGTCTGTAGCCACAGAGGAGAAGTTGCTAACTTGGGTGCCCTCCATCAGTTCCGAAATCAGAGTTGCTTTAGGCATCTGCAGGTTGGGGCCCCCTTGCACTCTGGACTCCAGCAGATCCTCCACGGGCTTCACCAAGCGCGCCGCAATAGTGCTTCCTCCGGTTCAGGCGAACTGACTATCCATCCGTTTCAGGCTAAACAATCCCGGTGGTGGTTTGGATGTTCCATAAGGCTAGGAAGCATCCCACCACTTGCCACCAATGTGATGGTACCAGTGGACCCCCCTCTGGGTGTCCCCGTCAGTAGCTGCTTCCTTCAATCCTGAGCAAGGCTGCTCCGCTGGACTATCACAGTTTTACACAATCACCAGGCAAGACTAGTGTCTTGTGGTTTAGAATCAGTTCTCCTTATTGAATGGAACACACAGCTTATATACACTTACAGAGACTCTTATCAAGATCAGCATGTAAACTAGGACTTGGGACAGTGTTTCTACGCTTGACCAATCAGCCACCAACACCCTTATCAAGATAAGCATGCAAACTAAGACTTGAAAAATAGACATTCTTAACTGGCTCATAAATAACCTCCCCTGATTGGACAAGGAAGCACAACAGGAATCAATTAACATTCCTTAGCACAGACCAGGAGTCTATTGGAAGCAACGCCCAACCCCCACTATCTCTGCACTCTAGCTCCCAGCTACCAAATCCTGTTATAGACTTTATATTATAACACCACACACTATTACATTATACCACACAATATACAATACAATGAGCAATATATAAAATGTTATAGTCCTGCATGTGAACATCACCACATGTCCCTGTGCTGATTCCCCCAATCAGTGCAAGGGCAGTCCTTTTCTGTGACACCCTGTGCCCATCAAGCAGCACAGGATGACTTAGACCCACGAGGGGACTGGGATGCTGAGAAAGCCGCTTCCCCATGCATAGAGTCCATAGTCTGTAGGAAAGGGGCTGGCCCCCAGGCCCCTCCAGGAGCCAAGGGCCCGGTGGTTCCCATGACAGTACAATTTTAAGTTGCATGACTGTGCCAAGATGTAGTGTTAAGCTGTATGACTGTGATGACTTCTAGGGTGAAGCCATATGACTGTGCCATGTTAAGCTATATGACTGTGCCAAGATGTAGTGTTAAGCTGTATGACTGTGCCAAGATGTAGTGTTAAGCTGTATGACTGTGCCAAGTTGGAAGAATACATTGTACGACTGTGCCAAGTTCTAGGAATAAGGTGTATGACTGCCATGTGTAAGGTGAAGCTTTACAACTGGGTCATGTATAGGGTTAAGAAGCGCAGCTGTGGCGTGTGTAGGGTGAAGAGGCGCAGCTGTGGCGTGTGTAGGGTGAAGAGGCGCAGCTGTGGCGTGTGTAGGGTGAAGAGGCGCAGCTGTGGCGTGTGTAGGGTGAAGAGGCGCAGCTGTGGCGTGTGTAGGGTGAAGAGGCGCAGCTGTGGCGTGTGTAGGGTGAAGAGGCGCAGCTGTGCCGTGTGTAGGGTGAAGAAGCGCAGCTGTGCCGTGTGTAGGGTGAAGAGGCGCAGCTGTGGCGTGTGTAGGATGAAGAGGCGCAGCTGTGGCATGTGTAGGGTGAAGAGGCGCAGCTGTGGCGTGTGTAGGGTGAAGAGGCGCAGCTGTGGCGTGTGTAGGGTGAAGAGGCGCAGCTGTGCCGTGTGTAGGGTGAAGAGGCGCAGCTGTGCCGTGTGTAGGGTGAAGAGGCGCAGCTGTGGCATGTGTAGGGTGAAGAGGCGCAGCTGTGGCATGTGTAGGGTTAAGCTGTAAGACCGTGCCATGTGCATTGTGCAGAGTTGTATGATTATGGTGCGATTGTGCTGTAATAGTGTTATCTGTATCCTTTACATTTCCCTGTTCTGCTGAAGGAGAGTTAATATCTTGTAACATGAACCATTTTATCAGCTACAGTGCACTGGATTACACAACCTCAACAGAAAGTGTACAATGTGATATTTACCACCGTGTGAATCCCTGCACCAGGTCCCCCTGAGATAAATCCACCAGGACCTGGAAGAGAAGCAGAGGAAGAAATATTACAGCATTCTTGTGGCAAAGGAGAGGTCTGTTTACCCAACAATGGGTAGGAATGGGTTAATAAACAATGTCCCCAGGATTGCTGTGTTAGGGCAGTACCTCTGTTGCCTGAGCAGAGGGTGGTGTAGCACAGCCTGGCATGGTTACCACCCCTTCAACTGCCTTTAATAAGGTCACAGGATCGTGGATAAACTGGTTGTATTACATACTCCTGATGGAAATTCACAGTGTAAATACTACTAATCACCCAGATAGCTGCACCGCATAGCAACAGAAATGTCGCCCTCTATTTGGCGACCATAAATCGTGCGACATCAGAATGTTGCTCTTTTAATGCAGAAGACATTATGATCTCGCCCTTTAGATGGTCACCAAATAGAGGGCAACGTGTCAGTAGGATATCGCAGAAGAGAGACATGACCCTCATGAAGCAGCAGGCAGTGACATGAATTGCTGTGACACCTCCAGAAGTCCCGTCTGTCAGTGTCAGGACATTAGGTGGTTTTGTCCCCAGAAGTCCCGTCTGTCAGTGCCAGGACATTAGGTGGTTTTGTCCCCAGAAGTCCCGTCTGTCAGTGTCAGGACATTAGGTGGTTTTGTCCCCAGAAGTCCCGTATGTCGGTGTCGGGACATTAGGTGGTTTTGTCCCCAGAAGTCCCATCTGTCAGTGTCAGGACATTAGGTGGTTTTGTCCCCAGAAGTCCCGTATGTCGGTGTCGGGACATTAGGTGGTTTTGTCCCCAGAAGTCCCATCTGTCAGTGTCAGGGCATTAGGTGGTTTTGTCCCCAGAAGTCCTGTCTGTCGGTGTCAGTACATCAGGTGGTTTTGTCCCCAGAAGTCCCGTCTGTTGGTGTCGGGTCATTAGGTGGTTTTGTCCCCAGAAGTCCCGTCTGTCGGTGTTGGGGCATTAGGTGGTTTTGTCCCTTGAAGTCCCGTCTGTCGGTGTCGGGACATTAGGTGGTTTTGTCCCCAGAAGTCCCGTCTGTCAGTGTCGGGTCATTAGGTGGTTTTGTCCCCAGAAGTCCCGTCTGTCGGTGTCGGGTCATTAGGTGGTTTTGTCCCCAGAAGTCCTGGCTGGCGGTGTCAGGACATTAGGTGGTTTTGTCCCCAGAAGTCCCGTCTGTCAGTGTCAGGGCATTAGGTGGTTTTGTCCCCAGAAGTCCCGTCTGTCGGTGTCGGGTCATTAGGTGGTTTTGTCCCCAGAAGTCCCGGTTGTCAGTGTCAGGACATTAGGTGGTTTTCTCCCCAGAAGTCCCATCTGTCAGTGTCAGGACATTAGGTGGTTTTCTCCCCAGAAGTCCCATCTGTCAGTGTCAGGACATTAGGTGGTTTTGTCCCCAGAAGTCCAGTCTGTCAGTGCCAGGACATTAGGTGGTTTTCTCCCCTGAAGTCCCGTCTGTCGGTGTCAGGACATTAGGTGGTTTTCTCCCCAGAAGTCCCGTATGTCGGTGTCGGGACATTAGGTGGTTTTGTCCCCAGAAGTCCCATCTGTCAGTGTCAGGACATTAGGTGGTTTTGTCCCCAGAAGTCCCATCTGTCAGTGTCAGGACATTAGGTGGTTTTGTCCCCAGAAGTCCCGTATGTCGGTGTCGGGACATTAGGTGGTTTTGTCCCCAGAAGTCCCGTATGTCGGTGTCGGGACATTAGGTGGTTTTGTCCCCAGAAGTCCAGTCTGTCAGTGTCAGGACATTAGGTGGTTTTGTCCCCAGAAGTCCTGTCTGTCAGTGTCAGGACATTAGGTGGTTTTGTCCCCAGAAGTCCCGTCTGTCAGTGTCAGGACATTAGGTGGTTTTGTCCCCAGAAGTCCATATGTCGGTGTCGGGACATTAGGTGGTTTTGTCCCCAGAAGTCCCATCTGTCAGTGTCAGGGCATTAGGTGGTTTTGTCCCCAGAAGTCCTGTCTGTCGGTGTCAGTACATCAGGTGGTTTTGTCCCCAGAAGTCCAGTCTGTTGGTGTCGGGTCATTAGGTGGTTTTGTCCCCAGAAGTCCCGTCTGTCAGTGTCGGGTCATTAGGTGGTTTTGTCCCCAGAAGTCCCGTCTGTCGGTGTCGGGTCATTAGGTGGTTTTGTCCCCAGAAGTCCCGTCTGTCGGTGTCGGGTCATTAGGTGGTTTTGTCCCTTGAAGTCCCGTCTGTCGGTGTCGGGACATTAGGTGGTTTTGTCCCCAGAAGTCCCGTCTGTCAGTGTCGGGTCATTAGGTGGTTTTGTCCCCAGAAGTCCCGTCTGTCGGTGTCGGGTCATTAGGTGGTTTTGTCCCCAGAAGTCCTGGCTGGCGGTGTCAGGACATTAGGTGGTTTTGTCCCCAGAAGTCCCGTCTGTCAGTGTCAGGGCATTAGGTGGTTTTGTCCCCAGAAGTCCCGTCTGTCGGTGTCGGGTCATTAGGTGGTTTTGTCCCCAGAAGTCCCGGTTGTCAGTGTCAGGACATTAGGTGGTTTTCTCCCCAGAAGTCCCATCTGTCAGTGTCAGGACATTAGGTGGTTTTCTCCCCAGAAGTCCCGTCTGTCAGTGCCAGGACATTAGGTCGTTTTGTCCCCAGAAGTCCCGTCTGTCAGTGCCAGGACATTAGGTGGTTTTCTCCCCTGAAGTCCCATCTGTCGGTGTCAGGACATTAGGTGGTTTTCTCCCCAGAAGTCCTGTCTGTCAGTGTCAGGGTATTAGGTGGTTTTGTCCCCAGAAGTCCAGTCTGTCCGTGTCGGGACATTAGGTGGTTTTGTCCCCAGAAGTCCAGTCTGTCAGTGTCAGGACATTAGGTCGTTTTGTCCCCAGAAGTCCCGTCTGTCAGTGTCAGGACATTAGGTGGTTTTCTCCCCTGAAGTCCCGTCTGTCGGTGTCAGGACATTAGGTGGTTTTCTCCCCAGAAGTCCTGTCTGTCAGTGTCAGGACATTAGGTGGTTTTCTCCCCAGAAGTCTAGTCTGTCAGTGTCAGGACATTAGGTGGTTTTGTCCCCCAGAAGTCACGTCTGTCAGTGTCAGGACATTAGGTGGTTTTGTCCCCAGTCACTGTTACTCTAAGCCCGTGATAACGGTGGTCTACATACAGTTATCAAAGTCATTAATTACCTACAGGATATTACTTCATATATATATCCCAACTAATGCACCATATTTACAGTTTTGGGACCCTGCTTATTACCTGGTATGATTGTCTAAGAGGCTTTTTATCGTATTTAATAAATTATTACTTTTATTGAATAAAATTCCTATGTTTTTTCACTTGTTTGAAAATTCCCTCTCCTTTCCCTGACATCCTCTCTCTCTCTGCTAAAACCTGGGGCTGGACCTCAGTGCTCAGATGGACAGTGATATTTCCCTCTGTCTGAGGGCTGTGTTGCTTTGTAACCTGACCCGTTATCAACATTAAAATATATATTATATATATATATTCCAGTGACATTTTTCCACTGAGCAGTCACAGTACACGGTGTCTCTAGTGATCCATAGTACATTGCAGCACAACATGAACAGAAAAACTTGTACAAAGGAGATACAATTGCTCGTATACAGCAAAACAGACTATACTGACTCCTAAATACTACATGGAATAATATAAATACACAATATTAACATGTGGTGAAGCACACAACTTATTAGCTTTTTAATTCCAAGCAAATAGAATATACATTGAAATTCAGTTTTAGAACTAAGGACATCACAGAGTCCAGGGACCAGAAGCCAAAGCCTGGAACTGTCCTTGGAATCCACAGGCTGCTAGCAGGTATGGCTGCCCCATGTCCAACTTTAATGTGCACAGATCATCATTTTAATGCTACACACTTATTAAAACACACACCACAGCGCTGCATGATTCCATTACAGTTGTGCACTGCAGAATGAAAATGCATTAAAATGGAGATCTGCCCCTTCCCCTCTCCACCCTTTTTAAACAAAGTTTGTTTCTTTAGATGTTTCCTTTATATTGTTTACCTTGCTCTGCTTCATTATTTTAGACTTACAAGTCACTGTGCTATTGTCACATAGGACATAATTTTTCCTTTACTTCTGTACCTGTGTCCCACTGGTGAATAATGCTGTGTTACTTTGGTTCTTTATGACATTTAATAAAATGTGTTACAAAAAAAAAAAAAATGGGGATCTGGTCACATTACTAAGGTCCCACGTGGAGCTACTAACAAGCTATATGCTGGAAGGAAAGAGTCACCTGACTGCCTGGGCTTCTGGCTCCAAACTCATCTAACTCACCTTCCCAAGTTCTTTTCTCTGCTGAGACACAAACGACCTGTTATTTTTCACAGCGACGTCCAGCGTTCGTCTCTTGACTTCTTCCAGAGGGACCAGAAAGTCAAATCTGTGAAAAGGATAAAGCATTACAAGACCGGTAACATTTTATAGTAAAATATGTTCTAGTGCTTTTCCTGTGGTGTAAAAACAAAGGTTGCCCTCTGCTGGTACATACTTTATTCAGCCATAGACCAGGTTTGACTTATGGCCACAGTAATTAGAGGCCACCTGACCATATCTATAAAAACAAAAAAAGGACGTCTGGACCTTTCCTGTCCTCTCCAAAATGCCAGTTAAAGGCAAAAGGAATGCAGTGCACCTTATTCAAATAATAAAGTTCTTTTTCCTAATAGAAAGATTAGGACAGACAGAAAAATAATGACAAACTCTTTTACTAGAAGGAAAAGGTGAAACCATCATGGCATCCCTTGCAAAAGACTCCACAATCTCCATGAACTTTCTTTTGAACAAAATGGAAAAAACTGCAATTTGTACCATGAGAGAGCAGAGGTTTAACCTTCTCTAGGTACGAGTGGTTAGAGACTTTTTTGTACACAAAACACAAAGGTGATTCTCCAAATCCTGAGATTAATTTTGAAGGACACGGTTTCTTTTGCTTTTAATCCTGTTTTGGATGTCATCTGTTATGTCTCAGAAATGAGGTCTCAAAATCCTTACTGTTAAAAACAAGTTTGGTTTGACTGAGATGACATATGAAACCATGGTCAAGTCAGTCAATGAAAGGTCCTATGACAGGTCTACTAGAGGAGAGAACCACATCCATTATGGCCCTGCAGGTACTAGGAAAAGAACATGAGCTCCTTCCCGTCTGAGTCTAGTTATGAACCGGGAAACCATGGTCATATGAGGACACAGGCATGCCAGCCTGTATACCCAAGGGATCCACATGGCATTTAATTCATCTTTGGAGACTCTTGTTCTTGTACTGAAGATGGAGGGTACTGCATTGCATTGGGATACTACAAAAACAAAATGTGACAAACACACACCGAGAAAGAGCAAAATAAAGTAATTCGCTCAAGGCCTGTGTGGCCTCTCAGGTGCTGCTCAAGTCACGTTTTTCACTCCCATGTGCTATTGCAGAGAGAAAATCTCCATATTCATATCAGACTGGTCCCACCCTCAGGCAGTCCAGCCCTGAAATGTCAGGCAAATCCTCTCTGCATGAGAGAAACAGCACAACCCAAGACATACATTTCATCCTGGTGGACCTCGTCAGTGGGGTGCAGCTAGGCACATGTAAGCAAGGGCCCATGCCTGGGATGCCCTCCCGCTTAGGGAGACTACAAAAAAACAAACAAATGTGACGACCGCACACCAAGAAAGAGCAAAATAAAGTAATTCGCTCAAGGCATGTGTGGCCTCTCAGGTGCTGCTCAAGTCACGTTTTTCGCTCCCATGTGCTATTGCAGAGAGAAAATCTCCATATTCATATCAGTCTGGTCCCACCCACAGACAGCAAAAAATGTGACTTGAGCAGCACCTGAGAGGCCACACAGGCCTTGAGCGAATTACTTTATTTTGCTCTTTCTCGGTGTGCGTTCGTCACATTTGTTTGTTTTTTGTAGTCTCCCTAAGCGGGAGGGCATCCCAGGTATGGGCCCTTGCTTCCATGTGCCTAGAGGGAATCAGCTGCACCCCACTGACGAGGTCCACACAGACCAAAATGTATGTCTGGTGTTGTGCTGTTTCTCTTGTGCAGAGAGGATTTGCCTGACATTTCAGGGCTGGACTGCCTGAGGGTGGGACCAGACTGATATGAATATGGAGATTTTCTCTCTGCAATGTCACATGGGAGCTAAAAATGTGACTTGAGCAGCACCTGAGAGTCCACATGTGCCTTGAGCGAATTACTTTATTTTGCTCTTTCTCGGTGTGCGTTCATCACATTTGTTTGCTTATTGCATTGGGATGCCAACAGATCTGTTGCTGGGAGTCCCTAACGTTTCCAAGACAGATAGATTTACTTCCCACTTGTGAAGGTTGGTCATTGTTCTTTTGGGGATTTTTGTCTTCCAACCAGGTTTGTTTGTTTTGGTTGTCTCTTGAAGAATGACATCTGCGTTAGTGGAGTCGATGGACTGGATCCAAATGAAATGGTCTGACGAGAGGCTTGTCCAAGTCAAGTGGGCATCAAAATCTGCCCTCGGACCTAGACGATCAATAGAGAGAGAGTTTTCTGACTTTTGATCATTGCCCTTGATTTATAAAATCCAGTCTGGCCTTGTCTTTCCATGTAATCCCTCAGACTTTCTATAATAGCAACATATTTGTGGAAATGGTGGACATCCCTCCACTTTACACCTCTGGGGCATGAACACAATCATGGAGGTCAAAAAGGGCTGCAAAAACAGTCACAATATAATCCATAACTCCTTTTCTTTCCACAAAGGAAGAGAGATTGCAAAAATCAGAACAGATCAGATAATACTGAACAATCTGTACAACAAAACCCAACACTCCAATGTCTCACCCACAATGAAGGCAAAGAAAGAGGGTGTGGGGGAAGAGGGATCATATTTACAGCACCAGTGAAGCAAGACCTCGGAAAATGTTCTACCTGCAGCTAAACGAAGTTCCAGATCATCTCCACTAACTTCATAGTGCTGCCCAGTTCAGGAAAAGGAAGGAATGGATCCAAGGGACAAATACGGGATCCCACCTACAAGGTAACTGACATGGCAAAAAACACTGAGTCTGAGCCAGTCCCCCAAATCATCCTCAGAAATAAAGGACTAACTAGACAAAAATGGAGGGAGGAAATCAGAAACAAATCGAAATAATTATATGGCCTCAGACTGAGGCTCCCGTAAACTCTTCTGTCAGACAGGACACTAAAAACTAAAGTAATGAAGAGCTGAGTGTGGGTTAAGCAAGGCACTGTAGAAGGGGGCCTTCTCCGCTTTTTTCTAAAAGTGCCCTGCCTTCTAGTAGGAAACGTTTAACTCCATGGCCCAGTGTTCCCCAGTAGTAAAAAATAATTGGGAGGTGGGACAAGTTAGAGCTGTAATTACTTTTAAATGAAGCACTTCCCCCAGCAGTGAGAGTGATACAGGAAAAGCCCTAGTACATGATTTTTTTTTTCTCAGAGACTTTTAATTCTTCTTTATCCTTGTACCAGAGATACAACATTTTCCCAAAGGAGACAAAACTGTCCATGTGTCTGTCACATTAAACCCCTTACTAATGATGATGACCAGGGAAAGGCTAATCGCACAGTGCTCATTACTGTGTGTGTCCCATTATACCCCTTACTAATGATGATGACCAGGGAATGGATAATAACACAGTGTTCATTACTGGGTATATGTCCTATTATACCACTTACTAATGATGATGATGACCAGGGAATGGATAATCACGCTGTGCTCATTACTGTGTGTGTACCATCATACCACTTACTAATGATGATGATGACTAGGGAATGGATAATCACACTGCGCTCATTACTGTGTGTGTGTCCCATCATACCACTTACTAATGATGATGATGACTAGGGAATGGATAATCACACAGTGTCATTACTGTGTGTGTACCATCATACCACTTACTAATGATGATGATGACTAGGGAATGGATAATCACACTGCCCTCATTACTGTGTGTGTCCCATCATACCACTTACTGATGATGATGATGACTAGGGAATGGATAATCACACTGTGCTCATTACTGTGTGTGTCCCATCATACCACTTACTAATGATGATGATGACCAGGGAATGGATAATCACACAGCGCTCATTACTGTGTGTGTACAATCATACCACTTACTAATGATGATGATGACTAGGGAATGGATAATCACACTGCGCTCATTACTGTGTGTGTGTGTCCCATCATACCACTTACTAATGATGATGATGACTAGGGAATGGATAATCACACTGCGCTCATTACTGGGTATGTGTCCCATCATACCACTTACTAATGATGATGATGACTAGGGAATGGATAATCACACTGCGCTCATTACTGTGTGTGTCTCATCATACCACTTACTAATGATGATGATGACTAGGGAATGGATAATCACACTGCGCTCATTACTGTGTGTGTCCCATCATACCACTTACTAATGATGATGATGACTAGGGAATGGATAATCACACTGCGCTCATTACTGGGTATGTGTCCCATCATACCACTTACTAATGATGATGATGACTAGGGAATGGATAATCACACTGCGCTCATTACTGTGTGTGTCTCATCATACCACTTACTAATGATGATGATGACTAGGGAATGGATAATCACACAGTGCTCATTACTGTGTGTGTACCATCATACTACTTACTAATGATGATGATGACTAGGGAATGGATAATCACACTGCGCTCATTACTGTGTGTGTCCCATCATACCACTTACTAATGATGATGATGACTAGGGAATGGATAATCACACTGCGCTCATTACTGTGTGTGTCCCATCATACCACTTACTAATGATGATGATGACTAGGGAATGGATAATCACACTGCGCTCATTACTGTGTATGTACCATCATACCACTTACTAATGATGATGATGACTAGGGAATGGATAATCACACTGCGCTCATTACTGTGTGTGTCCCATCATACCACTTACTAATGATGATGACTAGGGAATGGATAATCACACTGCGCTCATTACTGTGTGTGTCCCATCATACCACTTACTAATGATGATGATGACTAGGGAATGGATAATCACGCTGCGCTCATTACTGTGTGTGTCCCATCATACCACTTACTAATGATGATGATGACTAGGGAATGGATAATCACGCTGTGCTCATTACTGTGTGTGTCCCATCATACCACTTACTAATGATGATGATGACTAGGGAATGGATAATCACACTGCACTCATTACCGTGTGTGTCCCATCATACCACTTACTAATGATGATGACTAGGGAATGGATAATCACACTGCGCTCATTACTGTGTGTGTCCCATCATACCACTTACTAATGATGATGATGACTAGGGAATGGATAATCACACTGTGCTCATTACTGTGTGTGTCCCATCATACCACTTACTAATGATGATGATGACTAGGGAATGGATAATCATACAGTGCTCATTACTGTGTGTGCACCATCATACCACTTACTAATGATGATGACTAGGGAATGGATAATCACACAGCGCTCATTACTGTGTGTGTCCCATCATACCACTTACTAATGATGATGATGACCAGGGAATGGATAATCACACAGTGCTCATTACTGTGTATGTACCATCATACCACTTACTAATGATGATGATGACTAGGGAATGGATAATCACACTGCGCTCATTACTGTGTATGTGTCCCATCATACCACTTACTAATGATGATGATGACTAGGGAATGGATAATCATACAGTGCTCATTACTGTGTGTGTCCCATCATACCACTTACTAATGATGATGACTAGGGAATGGATAATCACACTGCGCTCATTACTGTGTGTGTCCCATCATACCATTTACTAATGATGATGATGACCAGGGAATGGATAATCACACAGTGCTCATTACTGTGTATGTACCATCATACCACTTACTAATGATGATGATGACTAGGGAATGGATAATCACACTGCGCTCATTACTGTGTATGTGTCCCATCATACCACTTACTAATGATGATGATGACTAGGGAATGGATAATCACACAGTGCTCATTACTGTGTGTGTACCATCATACCACTTACTAATAATGATGACTAAGGAATGGATAATCACACTGTGCTCATTACTGTGTGTGTACCATCATACCACTTACTAATGATGATGATGACTAGGGAATGGATAATCACACTGCGCTCATTACTGTGTGTGTGTCCCATCATACCACTTACTAATGATGATGATGACTAGGGAATGGATAATCACACAGTGCTCATTACTGTGTGTGTACCATCATACCACTTACTAATAATGATGACTAAGGAATGGATAATCACACTGTGCTCATTACTGTGTGTGTACCATCATACCACTTACTAATGATGATGATGACTAGGGAATGGATAATCACACTGCACTCATTACTGTGTGTGCACCATCATACCACTTACTAATGATGATGATGACCAGGGAATGGATAATCATACAGTGCTCATTAATGTGTGTGTGTGTCCCATCATACCACTTACTAATAATGATGATGACCAGGGAATGGATAATCATACAGTGCTCATTACTGTGTGTGTACCATCATACCACTTACTAATGATGATGATGACCAGGGAATGGATAATCATACAGTGCTCATTAATGTGTGTGTGTGTCCCATCATACCACTTACTAATAATGATGATGACCAGGGAATGGATAATCATACAGTGCTCATTACTGTGTGTGTACCATCATACCACTTACTAATAATGATGATGACCAGGGAATGGATAATCATACAGTGCTCATTACTGTGTGTGTACCATCATACCACTTACTAATGATGATGATGACCAGGGAATGGATAATCATACAGTGCTCATTACTGCTTGTGTCCCATTATACTCCATTACCATTTAAATTAATGGAAATTTGAGTAATTAATATGTGTCCCCTACTATGTAGATGGTTTGCCCCAGAACTGATGCTTTTACTTTTATACATAAGGTCCCGTGTCTATACACACACTACCCCCAACCCCATCCAATACTCACCTCTCTTCATATTGGGGGTTGACCGTCTTCCTCTTCACCGTGGTTCTTTTTCGGCTGGACCATCTCCTGTCTGGGAGCAGATAGATCCGGACGTATGGGTCAGCTCCGCTAGTGGAGCAGTGGATCAGGTTCCTGGGGGAGCAGGGGGCATATTAATCAGTATAGACACAAACCAGGAGCCAGAGGGTTCAGGACATGAAAAAAAAACATTGCTCTCAACCCTACAGACAGTAACACTACTTTTTATTTTACAGTCGTCATCAAGTGGGAGATATGGAGCCCTAATACCTCGTAAAGGGGACACATGGGAGGTATGGAGACCTAGTATCTCCTAAAGAGGGACACTATGTGTATATATGTGTTTGTGTATATGTGTGTGTTTGTGTGTGCGTGTATGTGTGTGTGTATGTGTGTGTGTATGTATGTGTGTGTATGTATGTGTGTGTATGTATGTGTGTGCGTGCATGTATATGTATGTGTGTGTGGGAGTGTGTGTATGTGTCTGTGTGCGCATGTGTGTGTATATGTGTGTGTATGTGCATGTGTGTGCGTGTATGGGTGTCTGTGTGTGTATATCTGTATATATGTGTGCATGTATGTGTGTGTATGTGTGTATATGTGTGTGTGTGTATGCGTGTGCATGTGTGTCTGTATGTGTTTGTGCGTATATGTGTGTGTATGTGTGTGTATCTCCATATGTATGTGTGTGCATGTTTGTGTGAATGTGTGTGTGTTTCTGTATGTGTGTGTATGTATGTATGTATGTATGTGTAGATGTGTGCATGTATATGTGTGTGTGTGTGTGTATAAGTGTGCATATATATGTGTGTATATGTACGTGTGTGTGTGTGTATGGGGGGTGCATGTGTATGTGTACCCCCACCGCTGCAGCATTAATGCACTATGCACCCAGATACGCCTCCCTGACCATGTGACCACAGGACTAAAGGGACATGGACTCATCCCAAAAATACCACCACCATCTTACTATGGCTCAAAAATCCTGATGTCCCTACCAGTTTTGCCCTTGTGGCTTTGTTGTAAAGAAAATATCTTCAATATATCCAGAATGTCAAGTCCATGGGGGCAGACATGGCAGTTACTGGCAGGATGTCAGGTCCATGGAGGTGGACATGACACTAACTGGCAGGATGTCAGGTCTGTGGGGGCGGACATGACAGTTACTGGCAGAATGTCAGGTCTATGGAGGCGGACATGACAGTTAATGACAGGATGTCAGGTCCATGGGGGTGGACATGACAGTTAATGACAGGTTGTCAGGTCCATGGGGGCGGACATGACAGTTAATGACAGGATGCCATGGGGGCGGACATGACAGTTACTGGCAGAATGTCAGGTCTATGGGGCGGACATGACAGTTACTGACAGGTTGTCAGGTCCATGGGGGAGGACATGACAGTTACTGACAGGTTGTCAGGTCCATGGGGGCGGACATGACAGTTAATGGCAGGTTGTCAGGTCCATGGGGGAGGACATGACAGTTACTGGCAGGATATCAGGTCCATGGAGGAGACATGACAGTTAATGACAGGTTGTCAGGTCCATGGGGTGAACATGACAGTTACTGACAGGTTGTCAGGTCCATGGAGGAGACATGACAGTTACTGGCAGGATATCAGGTCCATGGAGGAGACATGACAGTTACTGGCAGGATATCAGGTCCATGGGGGCGGACATGACAGTTAATGGCAGGTTGTCAGGTCCATGGGGGAGGACATGACAGTTACTGGCAGGATATCAGGTCCATGGAGGAGACATGACAGTTAATGACAGGTTGTCAGGTCCATGGGGTGAACATGACAGTTACTGACAGGTTGTCAGGTCCATGGAGGAGACATGACAGTTACTGGCAGGATATCAGGTCCATGGAGGAGACATGACAGTTACTGGCAGGATATCAGGTCCATGGGGGCGGACATGACAGTTAATGACAGGTTGTCAGGTCCATGGAGGAGACATGACAGTTAATGACAGGTTGTCAGGTCCATGGGGGCGGACATGACAGTTACTGACAGGTTGTCAGGTCCATGGAGGAGACATGACAGTTACTGGCAGGATATCAGGTCCATGGGGGCGGACATGACAGTTAATGACAGGTTGTCAGGTCCATGGAGGAGGACATGACAGTTACTGACAGGTTGTCAGGTCCATGGAGGAGGACATGACAGTTACTGACAGGTTGTCAGGTCCATGGAGGAGACATGACAGTTAATGACAGGTTGTCAGGTCCATGGGGGTGGACATGACAGTTACTGACAGGTTGTCAGGTCCATGGGGGCGGACATGACAGTTAATGACAGGTTGTCAGGTCCATGGGGGCGGACATGACAGTTACTGACAGGTTGTCAGGTCCATGGAGGCGGACATGACAGTTGCAGGCAGGATGTTAGGTCCATGGAGGAGACATGACAGTTAATGACAGGTTGTCAGGTCCATGGAGGAGGACATGACAGTTACTGACAGGATGTCAGGTCCATGGGGGCGGACATGACAGTTAATGGCAGGTTGTCAGGTCCATGGGGGAGGACATGACAGTTACTGACAGGTTGTCAGGTCCATGGAGGAGACATGACAGTTAATGACAGGTTGTCAGGTCCATGGGGTGAACATGACAGTTACTGACAGGTTGTCAGGTCCATGGAGGAGACATGACAGTTACTGGCAGGATATCAGGTCCATGGGGGCGGACATGACAGTTAATGACAGGTTGTCAGGTCCATGGAGGAGGACATGACAGTTACTGACAGGTTGTCAGGTCCATGGAGGAGACATGACAGTTACTGACAGGTTGTCAGGTCCATGGGGGCGGACATGACAGTTACTGACAGGTTGTCAGGTCCATGGAGGAGACATGACAGTTACTGGCAGGATATCAGGTCCATGGGGGCGGACATGACAGTTAATGACAGGTTGTCAGGTCCATGGAGGAGGACATGACAGTTACTGACAGGTTGTCAGGTCCATGGAGGAGGACATGACAGTTACTGACAGGTTGTCAGGTCCATGGAGGAGACATGACAGTTAATGACAGGTTGTCAGGTCCATGGGGGTGGACATGACAGTTACTGACAGGTTGTCAGGTCCATGGGGGCGGACATGACAGTTAATGACAGGTTGTCAGGTCCATGGGGGCGGACATGACAGTTACTGACAGGTTGTCAGGTCCATGGAGGCGGACATGACAGTTGCAGGCAGGATGTTAGGTCCATGGAGGAGACATGACAGTTAATGACAGGTTGTCAGGTCCATGGAGGAGGACATGACAGTTACTGACAGGATGTCAGGTCCATGGGGGCGGACATGACAGTTAATGGCTGGATGTCAGGTCCATGGAGGTGGACATGACAGCTGGTCGCAGTTTTTTTAAAACTGAAGAAGAGTACATGAGTGTCATGTGATTACTATGCGAAGTGGGCGGAGTCTGTGGCTCTGTGATCCTGCCAATAATTGTCATGCCCACCTCCATGGACCTGAAGTTCAGGACTGATTGAAGATATTATTTGTTTAGCAAAATCACAAATGCAAAATGAATAGGGGCCATGAGGATTTTCTGGCCATAATAAGTTAATTGTGAGGTTATTGTCAGGCGGTTCCTTTACATCAGTTCTTTCCTGTATTTGTGGGACTGATCAGAACCAAAGGTAAGGACTCCCGAAACAGAGGCCCCGGGTTACACCTTTGCATTAAGGTTCCCTGACGCACCAGAGGGTCTGTCCTGAGTCACTGACTGATCCACCTGAGACCATGAGAGGAGACCCCAAATCCTCACTGTCCGGGGGGCGTGAAGTCCAGTGTGGAAGGTGTTGCTGTAGACAATGGCTTGTCATCAGAACCGGACACCTCCCCCTCCGTCATCGCAGAGTTTCTGGTCACAGACCCACATGCGCCGGACATACGCGGGGCCGTATTCATGAAACTGAAGTGGAGCAAATCTACTGCCTTGTAAGGACAAATAAACATTCCCCAAATGTCCACCGATTTAACCTTTTCAATGCCAGAGAGGTACCCTTGTAAGTTTAATAACAGTTTTGCCTATTAACCCCTTATGGACCCATGAAGGTCCTGGCATGTCATAGGTCCAATGTGTGATAAGGACCCATGACGTGCCAGGACCGTCATGGATTACAGGGCTCCCCGCGCGGCTTCATTCCGTTCTGGGCACCATAAATCGGACAGGAAAAAAAAATGCTCCGCGATTCTTAAATGCCGGCCGCGTCCTTAAAGTGATAGTAATGTCAAACAATATTATTATTTTGTATTGTAGATAAAAAAAATAAATTATCTGCAGGAAATCCCATCTCTCAAACCTCTATCGTTTGAGAGATATTCTCACTGAAAGTTCCCCCTCCCTCCCCTTGCACTGACGTCAGCGCTCTGCTCACAGCAGGACATCCCAGTCCTGGGACCAGCCTGCGCCTCTGCAGCAGAGCTGAAATCACGTTACTGGAAAAGAAATACTTCATTGGAAAGGTCTACAAAGTGTGCTTGCAAACCAGGCACTTTGTAGACCATTCCAACGAAGTAATTCTTTTAAAATAACGCGATATCAGCTCTGCTGAAGAGCCACCTCGAGTCGGCTGACTTGAATGTCCTGCTGTCAGCTTTACAGCTGACATCAGAAGGGGGGAGGGGGAACTGTCAGTGCGAAAATCTCTCAAACCATAAAGGTTTGAGAGATTGGATTTGCTGCAAATAATTAAATTTTTTTCATGTACAATATAAAATAATATTATTGTTTGACATTACTATCACTTTAACATGTTAATTACCCCATTGCGACAAGTGACTTACCAGGTACGTCCAGCAAAAACCGTCACTAGTGACAGAGGACGTACCTGGTATGTCATGGAAGTCATTCGCTAGAATGACGAAAAAATAAAACCCCGTTGTTAAGTGCCGGCCGCGTGTGTGCGCGGCCTGTCACTAAGGGGGTAAAAATAAAAAGATCACTTTATTATGTTTAAAATAAATGGTTTAATTTTTTAAGGAGAACTTATCACCTTTTTTAACCCTTTGAGTGCCCAAGTGGTACGCAATGCATTGCAAAGCTCACCTCTGGCACTCAAAGGGTTAAAGGGATAGTAATACTTAAAATGTAAAAAAAATATGTTGTAGGGTTTATCCCCCTGAGTAAAACAAGAGTACTCCCACTGCTGAAAGGTGTTTCATTCAAAAGTTATTAATTTTCAAAGTTGAATTTATTAGGTGCAATATCACAGTGGCCTGAAATTGTACAGTGGCGCTGTTGCTACACGATCCTGGGGACACCTCTGGTCCCGGGACCATAAATCTCCATAGGATGGTGTAGCAACAGCGCCACTGTACAATTTCAGGCCACTGTGATATTGCACCTAAAAAATTCAACTTTGAAAATTAATAACTTTTGAATGAAACACCTTTCAGCAGTGGGAGTACTCTTGTTTTACTCGGGGGGATAAACCCTACAACATATTTTTTTTTTTACATTTTAAGTATTACTATCCCTTTAAGTTCCCCCTCACAGAGGGAGCTTACATGATTATCCCTCTTTATTTTTACTTCCCCCCCCCACACACTGATGGAAAACTATTGGTTCTAGCAGCCGAAGAAGGCGGAGATGGGATTTTCTGGACACGTGTGTAATTCTGCTGCTTTGTCTGACCGAGTCAGAGAACAAAGCTCTGCTGATATATTCTCCAACTACTCAACCAAAAACCTGTAAAACTATTAAACTGTTTGAGAGACAAAAATCAAAAGGTGCCTGCAGTGTAAACAGATTTAATGAGACTACAGTTGGGTAGATGACAGGTCCACCTTAAAAGGACATTTTGGGTTAAATGCTTTTAACCCCTTGAATGCTAGTGAGGTCTCCAAGTCATAACAAAGCTTTAAAGGAGTTAAATGTTGTATGTAAATCAGCGGGCGCAGGGGCATTGTAATGCAAGGAAGTACCCAGCCTTCATCATGGGGGCCTCTCCTCGGGGTCCCAAAAGCCCTAGATTTACAGAGAGAGGAGGTTCAATTCTGTGGTCAGATGGTCGGGGGGGAGGGACATGCATACCTCTCTGGCACTCAAACAGTTACTGGAAGCAACAACTAGACTTAAAGGGATAGTAATACTTCGTTTTATCTTTATTTTATTTTGTAGGCATTAAAAAAACATGAAGAACGATATAAGTCTTATCTCTCAAACCTTTATGGTTTGAGAGATATTCACAAGTAAAGTTTCCCCTCCCGTCCCTTTTACCTAGTGTAAGCCATCTCTTCTCAGATGTGGAATTCAGTCCATAGACCAGACAGATAACAGAAGGGGACAATCTTCATCCTATGAGAACAATGAAAGCCCTTCCCCCTTGACAAGTTATTCAGGTTTTTCCCTTATCTTAATTGAAGATTGTCCCTCTCTGCAGTCTACCTGGGCACCTCCCTTCTGATCTGGCTGAGCAGTGTTACATCAGTAAAAGGGGCGGGAAGGGGATACTTTATCATTGAATTACTCTTGTACTACAACTCTGACAGAACTGATATAACACTCTGCAAAGTACAAATACTATGATGATTAATTAGAGCTGCTTTTATTATGAAACATTACTATTCCTTTAAGAGCATCCTACACATTACTTGTATACTTATATTTGGGGGCCTCCGTTCACCATTCCCCGGGGTCTTGCAGGTTCTTAGAACTGTAGTTTTTGTGTCTTACGTGCAGCTGGTTTGTCCCCAAATTGCTACTCTTAGTGCAAAGTCAGCCTCCCAGACGGGTCTACTGGGGGGGACGAATAAATACTCCCCAAATCATCACTGTAATGCAATACTTCACAGAGAAAGGAGACCCCTCCAGCATTCAGTGTACAAAGTCCCATTTCAAACATTTAAAGGGATAGTAATGTCAGAAAAAAAAGTAGTAACTATATGGTAGATATAATTAAAAAAGAGTACTTATTCGTATCTCTCAGACCATTTGAGAGATATAGGAAAATAAAGTTCTCCGCTCCCTCCCCATTTGCTTGACGAGCTGTAAAGCTGTCAGAAGCAGATTCTGGTAGTTTGACCTGATGTGGCTCTTCAGCAGCGCCGATATAACAATATCTAAAGATAAATACTCAATTTAGAACGGTCTACAATGTATGCCTGGCTTGCAAGCCCACTTTGTAGACCGTTCCAATGACGTATTTATTTCTAAATAGAGTGATTTCAGCTCTGCTGAAGAGCCTCTGTCTGGTCAAATGACTGGAATCTGCAGCTGTCAGCTAGATGGCAGACTTGAGTAAAACAGCCAGGAAGAGGTAACTTTAGCAAGTTATATCTCTCAGACCATAAAGGTTTGAGAGATAAGACTTACATTGATGTTAATCTTTTGTTAATGTCTATAATATTAAATCAACTTAAAATTAACCATTACTATCCCTTTAAACGTGTACTTTAGGAGACCAGAGAGGAAGTTCATAACTTTAACCAGCAGGGGGCAGTGCAGACCCATCTCTTGAGGCAGATTCTCCTATACATGTTCAGTTTAGTCCTGAACTGGTGCAGGAGTTGGTGGCCGGGCTCCAAATATTTTCCTCCTGAACTAAAGACGCAGGTGGGTCACAGTGAACCTACATTATTTAAGGAAACGTACCTGCAACTATTGATCTCCACGATGAGGCAGCGACGAAGGGAAGCATAACGCACTGTAATTTGAATCTCTCCTGACATCACCTCGGGCCAACTGCAAAACACAATCTGTTACAGGGAGGCCACAGAAGAGAGGCCCTTCCAGACCTGGGTATAATGGAGACAATGGGTTCTAACACAAAGAGGAAGAACATACTGACTCAATTAGTTCTCTTCATCTCACAGGAACCAATAATACTTTTATATGTTCTCACAATCATCTCTGGCAAACATCCACAGCAGAGAGAAGATCAAATAAACACATTTAATGTTAAGGGGTCAATGGCTTGTACAACCATCTAAACTTTCAGTGACATGCTTATGGGTCAGACCTTCCTAGGACCACAGTGCACTAATGACAGTGACGTGTTTATGGGTCAGTCCTTCCTAGGATCAAAGTGTACTAATGGCAGTGACATGTTTATGGGTCAGTCTTTCCTAGGACCAAAGTGTACTAATGACAGTGACATGTTTATGGGTCAGTCTTTCCTAGGACCAAAGTGTACTAATGACAGTGACATGTTTATGGGTCAGTCTTTCCTAGGATCATAGTGTACTAATGGCAGTGACGTGTTTATGGGTCAGTCCTTCCTAGGACCACAGTGCACTAATGACAGTGACATGTTTATGGGTCAGTCCTTCCTAGGACCATAGTGTACTAATGACAGTGACGTGTTTATGGGTCAGTCCTTCCTAGGACCATAGTGTACTAATGACAGTGACGTGTTTATGGGTCAGTCCTTCCTAGGACCATAGTGTACTAATGACAGTGACATGTTTATGGGTCAGTCCTTCCTAGGACCATAGTGTACTAATGACAGTGACATGTTTATGGGTCAGTCCTTCCTAGGACCATAGTGTACTAATGACAGTGACATGTTTATGGGTCAGTCCTTCCTAGGACCAAAGTGCACTGATGACAGTGACATGTTTATGGGTCAGTCCTTCCTAGGACAACAGTGTACTAATGGCAGTGACATGTTTATGGGTCAGTCCTTCCTAGGACAACAGTGTACTAATGACAGTGACATGTTTATGGGTCAGTCCTTCCTAGGACCACAGTGTACTAATGGCAGTGACATGTTTATGGGTCAGTCCTTCCTAGGACCACAGTGTACTAATGACAGTGACATGTTTATGGGTCAGTCCTTCCTAGGACCACAGTGTACTAATGACAGTGACATGTTTATGGGTCAGTCCTTCCTAGGACCACAGTGTACTAATGACAGTGACATGTTTATGGGTCAGTCCTTCCTAGGACCACAGTGTACTAATGGCAGTGACATGTTTATGGGTCAGTCCTTCCTAGGACCACAGTATACTAATGGCAGTGACATGTTTATGGGTCAGTCCTTCCTAGGACCAAAGTGTACTAATGACTGTGACATGTTTATGGGTCAGTCCTTCCTAGGACCACAGTGTACTAATGACAGTGACATGTTTATGGGACAGTCCTTCCTAGGACCACAGTGTACTAATGACAGTGACATGTTTATGGGTCTGTCCTTCCTAGGACCACAGTGTACTAATGACAGTGACATGTTTATGGGTCAGTCCTTCCTAGGACCACAGTGCAGTAATGGCAGTGACGTGTTTATGGGTCAGTCCTTCCTAGGACCACAGTGTACTAATGGCAGTGACATGTTTATGGGTCAGTCCTTCCTAGGACCATAGTGTACTAATGACAGTGATATGTTTATGGGTCAGTCCTTCCTAGGACCATATTGTACTAATGACAGTGACATGTTTATGGGTCAGTCCTTCCTAGGACCATAGTGTACTAATGACAGTGACATGTTTATAGGTCAGTCCTTCCTAGGACCACAGTGTACTACTAATGACAGTGACATGTTTATGGGTCAGTCCTTCCTAGGACCACAGTGTACTAATGACAGCGACATGTTTATGGGTCAGTCCTTCCTAGGACCACAGTGTACTAATGACAGTGACATGTTTATGGGTCAGTCCTTCCTAGGACCACAGTGTACTAATGTCAGTGACATGTTTATGGGTCAGTCCTTCCTAGGACCACAGTGTACTAATGACAGTGACATGTTTATGGGTCAGTCCTTCCTAGGACCATAGTGTACTAATGGCAGTGACATGTTTATGGGTCAGTTCTTCCTAGGACCACAGTGTAATAATGACAGTGACATGTTTATGGGTCAGTCCTTCCTAGGACCATAGTGTACTAATGGCAGTGACGTGTTTATGGGTCAGTCCTTCCTAGGACCACAGTGTACTAATGACAGTGACACGTTTATGGGTCAGTCCTTCCTAGGACCACAGTGTACTAATGACAGTGACATGTTTATGGGTCAGTCCTTCCTAGGACCACAGTGTACTAATGACAGTGACATGTTTATGGGTCAGTCCTTCCTAGGACCACAGTGTACTAATGACAGTGACATGTTTATGGGTCAGTCCTTCCTAGGACCATAGTGTACTAATGACAATGGCATGTTTATGGGTCAGTCCTTCCTAGGACCACAGTGCACTAATGGCAGTGACGTGTTTATGGGTCAGTCCTTCCTAGGACCACAGTGCACTGATGCCAGTGACATGTTTATGGGTCAGTCCTTCCTAGGACCACAGTGCACTAATGACTGTGACATGTTTATGGGTCAGTCCTTCCTAGGACCACAGTGTACTAATGGCAGTGATGTGTTTATGGGTCAGTCCCTCCTAGGACCACAGTGCAGTAATGGCAGTGACATGTTTATGGGTCAGTCCTTCCTAGGACCACAGTGCACTAATGGCAGTGACGTGTTTATAGGTCAGTCCTTCCTAGGACCACAGTGTACTAATGGCAGTGATGTGTTTATGGGTCAGTCCCTCCTAGGACCACAGTGCAGTAATGGCAGTGACATGTTTATGGGTCAGTCCTTCCTAGGACCATAGTGTACTAATGACAGTGACATGTTTATGGGACAGTCCTTTCTAGGACCATAGTGTACTAATGACAGTGACATGTTTATGGGTCAGTCCTTCCTAGGACCACAGTGTACTAATGACAGTGATATGTTTATGGGTCAGTCCTTCCTAGGACCATAGTGTACTAATGGCAGTGACGTGTTTATGGGTCAGTCCTTCCTAGGACCACAGTGTACTAATGATAGTGATATGTTTATGGGTCAGTCCCTCCTAGGACCACAGTGCAGTAATGGCAGCGACGTGTTTATGGGTCAGTCTTTCCTAGGACCACAGTGTACTACTGACAGTGACATGTTTATGGGTCAGTCCTTCCTAGGACCACAGTGTACTAATGACAGTGACATGTTTATGGGTCAGTCCTTCCTAGGACCACAGTGTACTAATGACAATGACATGTTTATGGGTCAGTCCTTCCTAGGACCACAGTGTACTAATGACAGTGATTTGTTTATGGGTCAGTCCCTCCTAGGACCACAGTGCAGTAATGGCAGTGACGTGTTTATGGGTCAGTCTTTCCTAGGACCACAGTGTACTAATGACAGTGACGTGTTTATGGGTCAGTCCTTCCTAGGACCAAAGTGTACTAATGACAGTGATGTGTTTATGGGTCAGTCCTTCTAAGGACCAAAGTGTACTAATGGCAGTGACACGATTATGGGTCAGTCCTTCCTAGGACCACAGTGTACTAATGGCAGTGATGTGTTTATGGGTCAGTCCTTCCTAGGACCACAGTGTACTAATGACAGTGACATGTTTATGGGTCAGTCCTTCCTAGGTCCATAGTGTACTAATGACAGTGACGTGTTTATGGGTCAGTCCTTCCTAGGTCCATAGTGTACTAATGACAGTGACATGTTTATGGGTCAGTCCTTCCTAGGACCACAGTGTACTAATGACAGTGACATGTTTATGGGTCAGTCCTTCCTAGGACCACAGTGCACTAATGACAGTGACATGTTTATGGGTCAGTCCTTCCTAGGACCACAGTGTAATAATGACAGTGACGTGTTTATGGGTCAGTCCTTCCTGGGACCAAAGTGTACTAATGACAGTGACATGTTTATGGGTCAGTCCTTCCTAGGACCACAGTGTACTAATGACAGTGACATGTTTATGGGTCAGTCCTTCCTAGGACCAAAGTGTACTAATGGCAGTGACATGTTTATGGGTCAGTCCTTCCTAGGACCAAAGTGCACTAATGACAGTGACATGTTTATGGGTCAGTCCTTCCTAGGACCACAGTGTACTACTAATGACAGTGACATGTTTATGGGTCAGTCCTTCCTAGGACCACAGTGTACTAATGACAGTGACATGTTTATGGGTCAGTCCTTCCTAGGACCAAAGTGTACTAATGTCAGTGACATGTTTATGGGTCAGTCGTTCCTAGGACCACAGTGTACAACTAATGACAGTGACATGTTTATGGGTCAGTCCTTCCTAGGACCACAGTGTACTAATGACAGTGACGTGTTTATGGGTCAGTCCTTCCTAGGACCACAGTGCACTAATGACAGTGACATGTTTATGGGTCAGTCCTTCCTAGGACCACAGTGTACTAATGGCAGTGACATGTTTATGGGTCAGTCCTTCCTAGGACCACAGTGTACTAATGACAGTGACATGTTTATGGGTCAGTCCTTCCTAGGACCACAGTGTACTAATGACAGTGACATGTTTATGGGTCAGTCCTTCCTAGGACCACAGTGTACTAATGACAGTGGCGTGTTTATGGGTCAGTCCTTCCTAGGACTACAGTGCACTAATGGCAGTGACGTGTTTATGGGTCAGTCCTTCCTAGGACCACAGTGCACTAATGGCAGTGACATGTTTATGGGTCAGTCCTTCCTAGGACCACAGTGCACTAATGACAGTGACATGTTTATGGGTCAGTCCTTCCTAGGACCACAGTGTACTAATGGCAGTGATGTGTTTATGGGTCAGTCCCTCCTAGGACCACAGTGCAGTAATGGCAGTGACATGTTTATGGGTCAGTCCTTCCTAGGACCACAGTGCACTAATGGCAGTGACGTGTTTATAGGTCAGTCCTTCCTAGGACCACAGTGTACTAATGACAGTGACATGTTTATGGGTCAGTCCTTCCTAGGACCACAGTGTACTACTAATGACAGTGACATATTTATGGGACAGTCCTTCCTAGGACCACAGTGTACTAATGACAGTGACATGTTTATGGGTCAGTCCTTCCTAGGACCACAGTGTACTACTAATGACAGTGACATGTTTATGGGTCAGTCCCTCCTAGGACCACAGTGCAGTAATGGCAGTGACGTGTTTATGGGTCAGTCTTTCCTAGGACCACAGTGTACTACTGACAGTGACATGTTTATGGGTCAGTCCTTCCTAGGTCCATAGTGTACTAATGGCAGTGACGTGTTTATGGGTCAGTCCTTCCTAGGACCACAGTGTACTAATGACAGTGATATGTTTATGGGTCAGTCCCTCCTAGGACCACAGTGCAGTAATGGCAGCGACGTGTTTATGGGTCAGTCTTTCCTAGGACCACAGTGTACTACTGACAGTGACATGTTTATGGGTCAGTCCTTCCTAGGACCACAGTGTACTAATGACAGTGACATGTTTATGGGTCAGTCCTTCCTAGGACCACAGTGTACTAATGGCAGTGACATGTTTATGGGTCAGTCCTTCCTAGGACCACAGTGCACTAATGACAGTGACATGTTTATAGGTCAGTCCTTCCTAGGACCACAGTGTACTAATGACAGTGACATGTTTATGGGTCAGTCCTTCCTAGGACCACAGTGCACTAATGACAGTGACATGTTTATGGGTCAGTCCTTCCTAGGACCACAGTGTAATAATGACAGTGACGTGTTTATGGGTCAGTCCTTCCTAGGACCACAGTGTACTAATGACAGTGACATGTTTATGGGTCAGCCCTTACTAGGACCACAGTGTACTAATGACAGTGACGTGTTTATGGGTCAGTCCTTCCTAGGACCACAGTGTAATAATGACAGTGACGTGTTTATGGGTCAGTCCTTCCTAGGACCACAGTGTACTAATGACAGTGATATGTTTATGGGTCAGTCCTTCCTAGGACCACAGTGTAATAATGACAGTGACATGTTTATGGGTCAGTCTTTCCTAGAACCAAAGTGTACTAATGACAGTGACATGTTTATGGGTCAGCCCTTACTAGGACCACAGTGTACTAATGACAGTGACGTGTTTATGGGTCAGTCCTTCCTAGGACCAAAGTGTATTAATGACAGTGACATGTTTTTGGGTCAGTCCTTCCTAGGACCAAAGTGCACTAATGGCAGTTACGTGTTTATGGGTCAGTCCTTCCTAGGACCACAGTGTACTAATGGCAGTGACCTGTTTATGGGTCAGTCCCTCCTAGGACCACAGTGCACTAATGACAGTGACATGTTTATGGGTCAGTCCTTACCAAGACAAGGTGTACTAATGACATGTCCTTCCTAGCACTAAGGTACTGAAATACATAATGAGCCCCCTTTCTTTATTTTATTATACAGATTAAGTGTGTTTCAGGGTAACAGAACATAGGAGCGGTGGTTTACCATGTTTTGTTATAATGTCTGTTCCACAGATAATTCTAGTTGAAATCAGTGAACGTTACATCTATGTATAATAATAACAATAATAATAATAATATACAGACGGAGGTTTTTGTGCCTCTGTTGGACACAGTACATGTAAATAAACACATTCGTGTGATAAATTTCACTTACCTGTGACCATCATTGGCATCAAAGCAGGTGGAGGCCACAGAGTTCAGTGAGATGAGGCTGGGGGCAAATTTCTTCAAGGTTCTGAGGTTAGGGGTGCGAGGTGCTGAGTTGGTGCCAGTGGGTACTAGACCGGTGCCAGTGGGTGCTGAGTCAGTGCCAGTGGGTGCTGAGCTGTTGCCAGAGGAGCTATGGTTTGGCTCCAGTGTTTGCTCAGTGCCAGTGTGGTCCATGCGCTGGGCGCTGCCGGAGCTCTCCTTCCGAGCTGGTCTGGACTGTGGGACACTGTGGATCTGTTGTGCCTGCTGGACGTCAGGATGTTTGTGGGACTTTTTCTGCGGTTTCTGGTCTTGCATCCGCTTGATGGACACGGGTCCGTGTTTCAGCGAGTTGATCCCGGCGTAAACACTGTCAGGTTCTGGCTCCTCGATGTGCAGAACCTGTAGCACCAAACCCACAGAGTGCTGAGAGACAGACAGCCTGTGTGTGTGTGTACACTGTGTGTGTGTCTGTACAGTGTGTGTGTGTACATTGTGTGTGTGTGTGTCTGTACATTGTGTGTGTCTGTACAGTGTGTGTGTGTGTGTCTGTACAGTGTGTGTGTGTGTGTCTGTACAGTGTGTGTGTGTGTGTCTGTACATTGTGTGTGTGTCTGTACATTGTGTGTGTGTCTGTACATTGTGTGTGTGTCTGTACATTGTGTGTCTGTACATTGTGTGTCTGTACATTGTGTGTGTGTCTGTACATTGTGTGTCTGTACATTGTGTGTCTGTACATTGTGTGTGTGTCTGTACAGTGTGTGTGTGTCTGTACATTGTGTGTGTGTCTGTACACTGTGTGTGTGTCTGTACACAGTGTGTGTGTCTGTACAGTGTGTGTGTCTGTACAGTATGTGTGTGTGTCTGTACATTGTGTGTGTGTCTGTACATTGTGTGTCTGTACATTGTGTGTGTGTCTGTACACAGTGTGTGTGTCTGTACAGTGTGTGTGTGTCTGTACACAGTGTGTATGTCTGTACATTGTGTGTGTGTCTATACATTGTGTGTGTGTCTGTACACAGTGTGTGTGTCTGTACATTGTGTGTGTGTCTGTACAGTGTGTGTGTGTGTGTACATTGTGTGTGTGTGTACATTGTGTGTGTCTGTACACAGTGTGTGTGTCTGTACAGTGTGTGTGTGTACATTGTGTGTGTGCGTACATTGTGTGTGTGTCTATACATTGTGTGTGTGTCTATACAATGTGTGTGTCTGTACAGTGTGTGTGTCTGTACACAGTGTGTATGTCTGTACATTGTGTGTGTGTCTATACATTGTGTGTGTGTGTGTGTCTGTACACAGTGTGTGTGTCTGTACAGTGTGTGTGTGTCTGTACAGTGTGTGTGTGTGTGTGTCTGTACAGTGTGTGTGTGTGTGTGTGTGTGTGTGTGTACATTGTGTGTGTCTGTACACAGTGTGTGTGTCTGTACAGTGTGTGTGTGTCTATACATTGTGTGTGTGTCTGTACATTGTGTGTGTGTACATTGTGTGTGTGTCTATACATTGTGTGTGTGTGTACATTCTGTGTGTGTGTGTGTGTGTTCACAGGATATATATATATATATATATATATATATATATACAAACAGACACACACGTGTTTAATTGTGTAGATACATATACAGACACACATGCCTGTATCGCTACACATATATGCACACACATAGCTACAGACACACACACATTCTGCTATAGAGAAATAGTCCTATACACACAATAGCTATACATACATGTGTACACAGTACTACACACACATACACTGTGATAGACACGCAGATCTATATATACACACAGACATCTGTATATATACATGTGCACACAGTACTACACACACACACATACATAAACACAAATAGTAATATAAACTTACACATATCTACACACAGATATATATCACAGTATATAACTAGAACAGTACAGTATACAGACATATTATAGTATATAACTAGCACAGTACAGTATACAGACATATTATAGTACTAGTAATGTGGGACGGCATTGCCCGTCATATGATTTACATAGAGAGACACTTTGTGAAACAGAAATATGCAGTGTTACAGTAGGCTGACCAGACCTCACCTTTAACCAGGGACGCATAGGAGAAATGCATACTGCAGGGCTGCACTGATTTCAGTGAAGTACTGCAAAATGGCTATTTCTTATGTGTCCCCAGTTAAAGGTGAGATCTGGTCAGCCTATGTTACAGACACATACTTAAAGAGACAGAGCGCGTCACTGTGAAACGCATACATACAGAGAGACACACACATACATGGACGTATGTCACATATATAGACAGTGTGTGACAGACGCATTGGTGATGTAGATATGCTGATAAGAGTTGCAGCTCTTCAGCTTGATGAATAAGGCCCTGTATCCTTTTGTACTTGGAAAGCTTACAGTTGAAGTGAGTGTGCTCTGTTACTTGATGAATAAGTCCCTGTATCCTCACAGTTAAAGTGAGTGTGCTGTGTTACTTGGTGAATAAGGCCCTGTATCCTTACAGTTGAAGTGAGTGTGCTCTGTTACTTGATGAATAAGGCCCTGTATTGTCACAGTTCAAGTGAGTGCGCTGTGCTACTTGATGAATAAGTCCCTGTATCCTCACAGTTAAAGTAAGTGAGCTGTGTTACTTGGTGAATAAGGCCCTGTATCCTCACAGTTGAAGTGAGTGTGCTGTGTTACTTGGTGAATAATGCCCTGTATCCTTACAGTTGAAGTGAGTGTGCTGTGTTACTTGGTGAATAAGGCCCCGTATCCTTACAGTTGAAGTGAGTGTGCTGTGTTACTTGATGAATAAGGCCCCGTATCCTTACAGTTGAAGTGAGTGTGCTGTGTTACTTGATGAATAAGGCCCCGTATCCTTACAGTTGAAGTGAGTGTGCTGTGTTACTTGATGAATAAGGCCCTGTATCCTTACAGTTGAAGTGAGTGAGCTGTGTGACCTTATGAATAAGGCCCTGTATCCTTACAGTTGAAGTGAGTGTGCTGTGTTACTTGATGAATAAGTCCCTGTATCCTTACAATTGAAGTGAGTGTGCTGTGTTACTTGGTGAATAAGGCCCTGTATCCTTACAGTTGAAGTGAGTGTGCTGTGTTACTTGATGAATAAGACCCTGTATCCTTACAGTTGAAGTGAGTGTGCTGTGTTACTTGATGAATAAGGCCCTGTATCCTTACAGTTGAAGTGAGTGTGCTGTGTTACTTGATGAATAAGGCCCTGTATCCTTATAGTTGAAGTGAGTGTGCTGTGTTACTTGTTGAAGGTCACAGTGAGAAGATGTTTGTGAGTAAAGGAATAAGAGGTACGCAGAGCAATGTGCTGCATATCATCTCTGGTACTCCAAGGGTTAATGGGCTTAACCCTCTGAGTGCCAGAGAGGTATCCAATGCATTGCAACAGCACTCAAAGGGTTAAACTGAAACAAAGTGAGTCCATCAGCCCCAGTTCTTACCAATGAAACTGAAGATCTGTGATCTATTCCCCAGCTGACTCCACTCACCTGATTCCAATCTGCCTCTGAATGTCCCAGTGCATTATGGGACGGGGGTGGAAACAGAAAGTTTTTATGCTCTTTGAAAGAAGTGATCAATGTGTGGCTCCCCAGCAAAATGGGAGCTGCTGGTTGGTGGGTTATATTATTGTGCCATGAGTTGTTTACTGTAGGAGTTGTAAGTCGAGAGAAGTGATGTAGCAGTAGATGAGTTGTGGAGGAGAGGGTTAACCATTTGAGTGCCAGAGAGGTACGCAACGCATTGCTTTGCAATTTATGCGTACCCCTCTGGCACTCAAAGGGTTAAGACTAATGTTGGAGGGCAGGCTAACTGTTCCTTACAGCCTCCCCTGGGTGTGTGTGGCAGGGGACGTAGGTTTTCTCACATCCTATATAATAATTCGCTAAATCGTGTGTAACGCCACGTCATGAGCAGTAGACACTGCTGCGCGTGCTGCAGTCATGCGCAGTAGAGACTGCCCACGCCGAGGCTGATACAGAGCGGGGTGCTCCGAAGGAGCGTCACGCTCTGTATCAGTCGCAGGCGTGGGCAGTCTCTACCGAGCATGACTGCAGTGCGACCAGCTGACTGTGGCCCGTGTAACGGGCTGTTCAACTAGTATATATATAATACAAACAGTCATTTGGAATGCACACACTGTAGATAATATACTTCAGTCTGGGTGTTCATCAAAGAGAAGAGACAATACATACAGTTCATGAAGGAAGATGGCGCTCGCAGATTTTCATAAAATCGTGAAATGCTGTTACATGTTTATTGGAATCGACGTTTCGTCCAACAGTGTAACCTTATCTTGATAAAGGCTACACTGTTGGACGAAACGTTGATTCCCATAAACATGTAACAGCATTTCACGATTTTATGAAAATCTGCGAGCGCCATCTTCCTTCATGAACTGTATGTGTATATATATATATATATATATATATATATATATATATATATATATATACACTAGCAATGTGGGACGGCGTTACCCCTCATGTTATGACCGTTGGGCGCACGTGTGTGAAATGTAGACACACTGATAAACACAGACATATGCAACACACAGGCAGACACATACACACAGTGAGCGACAGAAACATGCAAACGACATGCACACACACAGACACACTGGAGATGCACACATGGACACACATATGTAACAGACATGTACACACACACATACACGCAACATATATGCGCAGAAACACATGCGCGCATGAGTTGTGCACCCCTCTGGCACTCAAAGGGTTAAGGTATAGAGAGGCATGTCAGAGTTAAATAGCAGTGGGAAGTGTATTCATACCTGGGAACTTTGAGTTGGAGTCCCTGGAGGGGAGTTATGTGGTGCTGATGTGGAGAGACAAAGGAGGCAATCAGGGGTAAAAGTGGGTGGGGCTTAATCGCGAGTAGGGGCGGGGCTTAAGAGAAATGTGGAAAAGTGTTAGTAATAGGCTGGGGAAGGAGGAGAAGTGGGAGGGAAATGCAAGTTTACAGTGTGAGGGGTTTGAACACACTCCCTGAGGGGTAAAACTTGATACACAACCCTGTGGCAGTCAGTGGGTTAAGTGTGTACCTGATGGCTGTTTGTCCTGTGTCTTGCATGGCAAATGATGACAGTGAAGAAATAATTGAGCAATGAGGACCTACCTTAACCCTTTGAGTGCCATTTTGTTCCCCTGGTGATGCAGCACCCTACAGTGGCTATACTACAGGCCCTGCTGAGGCCACTGGGAGTCAGGGTGAGTGACCGTGTGTGTGTGTGTGTCAACCATATTTCTTTCTGGCTTTGTGTGAGTGGGGGGTGTGTGTGAGTAGGGCGTGTGTGTGTTTGGTGCTATGTGAGTGGGGCATGTGTGTTTGTCTGTGATGTATGAGCAAGTGGCATCCATTTTGTTTTTTTCTGACTTTGATAGTGGTGGGCGGGCTGCATAGTGGGGGCGGGCCAAATCCCTGCATGATTTTCACACCAATAGCAGTGGCCTTCGGCCACTGCAATTGGTGTGAAAATCACGCCCCCATTGAATCACCCAATTGGAGCAGTAACTTCTCCTTTCTGCCTCCCCTGGGTGTGTTTTGGCAGACACAAAGTCTTCTTTTATATATATAGATATAACTAGGACAGTACAGTATATAGATATATTATAGTATATAACTAGCACAGTACAGTATATAGACATATAGTATATAACTAGCACAGTACAGTATACAGACATATTATAAGACAATTCTCACCCTCAGAACGAGTTTCATCTTGATGGTGCTGTTGGGACCAGAGTTTGCGAGAGGAAACCTCTGATCTACAGTCATTTCCTCACTGCTGAGGAGTCGGTGCAGAGCGAGGTCCAGAGTTCCCAGCGCACATTGTCTATCATCATCCTTCACCTGCACAAAGAACCTCATGTCAGATACTGGAGATACATTACCCAGCTACCATGTACACGGAACAGTGACTGCCACACACACACATAACGTACAGTTACCATGTACACGGAACAGTGACTGCCACACACACACACATAACATACAGCTACCATGTACAACGAACAGTGACTGTCACACACACATAACGTACAGCTACCATGTACACCGAACAGTGACTGTCACACACACACACATAACGTACAGCTACCATGTACACAGAACAGTGACTGTCACACACACATAACGTACAGCTACCATGTACACGGAACAGTGACTGCCACACACACAAACGTACAGTTACCATGTACACGGAACAGTGACTGTTACAAACACATAACGTACAGCTACCATGTACACGGAACAGTGACTGTAACACACACATAACGTACAGCTACCATGTACACGGAACAGTGACTGCCACACACACATAACGTACAGCTACCATGTACACGGAACAGTGACTGTAACACACACATAACGTACAGCTACCATGTACACGGAACAGTGACTGTAACACACACATAACGTACAGCTACCGTGTACACAGAACAGTGACTGCCACACACACATAACGTACAGCTACCATGTACACAGAAGAGTGACTGCCACACACACACATAACATACAGCTACCGTGTACACAGAAGAGTGACTGCCACACACACATAATGTACAGCTACCGTGTACACGGAACAGTGACTGTCACACACACACATAACGTACAGCTACCGTGTACACAGAACAGTGACTGTCACACACACATAACGTACAGCTACCGTGTACACGGAACAGTGACTGTCACACACACATAACGTACAGCTACCATGTACACAGAACAGTGACTGTCACACACACATAACGTACAGCTACCGTGTACACAGAAGAGTGACTGCCACACACACATAACGTACAGCTACCGTGTACACGGAACAGTGACTGTTACACACACATAATGTACAGCTACTGTGTACACAGAAGAGTGACTGTCACACACACATAACGTACAGCTACCATGTACACAGAACAGTGACTTCCACACACACATAACGTACAGCTACCGTGTACACGGAACAGTGACTGTTACACACACATAATGTACAGCTACCGTGTACACAGAAGAGTGACTGTCACACACACATAACGTACAGCTACCATGTACACAGAACAGTGACTTCCACACACACATAACGTACAGCTACCGTGTACACGGAACAGTGACTGTTACACACACATAATGTACAGCTACCATGTACACAGAACAGTGACTGTCACACACACATAACGTACAGCTACCATGTACACAGAAGAGTGACTTCCACACACACATAACGTACAGCTACCGTGTACACAGAAGAGTGACTGTCACACACACATAATGTACAGCTACCGTGTACACGGAACAGTGACTGTCACACACACATAACGTACAGCTACCGTGTACACAGAAGAGTGACTGTCACACACACATAATGTACAGCTACCGTGTACACGGAACAGTGACTGTCACACACACATAACGTACAGCTACCATGTACACAGAACAGTGACTGTCACACACACATAATGTACAGCTACCGTGTACACGGAACAGTGACTGTTACACACACATAACGTACAGCTACCGTGTACACGGAACAGTGACTGTCACACACACATAACGTACAGCTACCGTGTACACAGAAGAGTGACTGCCACACACACATAACGTACAGCTACCATGTACACAGAACAGTGACTTCCACACACACATAACGTACAGCTACCGTGTACACGGAACAGTGACTGTTACACACACATAACGTACAGCTACCGTGTACACGGAACAGTGACTGTCACACACACATAACGTACAGCTACCGTGTACACAGAAGAGTGACTGTCACACACACATAATGTACAGCTACCGTGTACACGGAACAGTGACTGTCACACACACATAACGTACAGCTACCATGTACACGGAACAGTGACTTCCACACACACATAACGTACAGCTACCATGTACACAGAACAGTGACTGTCACACACACATAACGTACAGCTATCATGTACACGGAACAGTGACTGCCACACACACAAACGTACAGCTACCGTGTACACAGAACAGTGACTGTCACACACACATAACGTACAGCTACCATGTACACGGAACAGTGACTGTCACACACACAGATAACGTACAGCTACCGTGTACACAGAACAGTGACTGTCACACACAGATAACGTACACCTACCATGTACACAGAAGAGTGACTGTCACACACACATAACGTACAACTACCATGTACACAGAACAGTGACTGTCACACACAGATAACGTACAGCTACCATGTACACCGAACAGTGACTGTTACACACACATAATGTACAGCTACCATGTACACAGAACAGTGACTGTCACACACACATAACGTACAGCTACCGTGTACACGGAACAGTGACTGTCACACACACAAACGTACAGCTACCGTGTACACAGAACAGTGACTGTCACACACACATAACGTACAGCTACCATGTACACAGAACAGTGACTGTCACACACAGATAACGTACAGCTACCGTGTACACAGAACAGTGACTGTCACACACACATAACGTACAGCTACCGTGTACACGGAACAGTGACTGTCACACACAGATAACGTACAGCTACCATGTACACAGAACAGTGACTGTCACACACACATAACGTACAGCTACCGTGTACACAGAACAGTGACTGCCACACACACGCATAACGTACAGCTACCGTGTACACGGAACAGTGACTGTCACACACAGATAACGTACACCTACCGTGTACACGGAACAGTGACTGTCACACACACATAACGTACAGCTACCATGTACACAGAAGAGTGACTGTCACACACACATAACGTACAGCTACCATGTACACAGAACAGTGACTGTCACACACACATAACGTACACCTACCGTGTACACGGAACAGTGACTGTCACACACACATAACGTACAGCTACCATGTACACAGAAGAGTGACTGCCACACACACATAATGTACAGCTACCATGTACACGGAACAGTGACTGTCACACACAGATAACGTACACCTACCGTGTACACGGAACAGTGACTGTCACACACACATAACGTACAGCTACCATGTACACAGAAGAGTGACTGCCACACACACATAATGTACAGCTACCGTGTACACAGAACAGTGACTGCCACACAGATAACGTACAGCTACCGTGTACACAGAACAGTGACTGTCACACACACATAACGTACACCTACCGTGTACACGGAACAGTGACTGTCACACACACATAACGTACAGCTACCGTGTACACAGAACAGTGACTGCCACACACACACATAACGTACACCTACCGTGTACACGGAACAGTGACTGTCACACACACATAACGTACAGCTACCATGTACACAGAACAGTGACTGTCACACACACATAACGTACACCTACCGTGTACACGGAACAGTGACTGTCACACACACATAACGTACAGCTACCGTGTACACGGAACAGTGACTGTCACACACACATAACGTACAGCTACCGTGTACACGGAACAGTGACTGTCACACACACATAACGTACAGCTACCGTGTACACAGAACAGTGACTGTCACACACACATAACGTACAGCTACCGTGTACACAGAACAGTGACTGTAACACACACACATAACGTACAGCTACCGTGTACACGGAACAGTGACTGCCACACACACATAACGTACAACTACCATGTACACAGAACAGTGACTGTCACACACACACATAACGTACAGCTACCGTGTACACGGAACAGTGACTGCCACACACACATAACGTACAACTACCATGTACACAGAACAGTGACTGTCACACACACACATAACGTACAGCTACCGTGTACACGGAACAGTGACTGCCACACACACATAACGTACAACTACCATGTACACAGAACAGTGACTGCCACACACACATAACGTACAGCTACCGTGTACACGGAACAGTGACTGCCACACACACATAACGTACAGCTACCATGTACACTGAACAGTGACTGCAACACACACATAACGTACAGCTACCGTGTACACGGAACAGTGACTGTCACACACACATAACGTACAGCTACCGTGCACACAGAAGAGTGACTGCCACACACACACACAACATCCAACTCCCACACACATATATACACACAGATCAGTGACTGTCACACACACACACACACACACACATATACACACACACAAATCAGTTACTGTCACACACACAGACATATAAACACACACACAACATCTAACTCCCAAACACATATACACACAGAGATCAGTGACTGTAACACACACACACACACACACACACACACAGACACATACACAGACACATACACACACACACACAGACATATACACAGTCCAGTGACTGTCACACATACACACACACACACAGTCCAGTGACTGTCACACATACACACTTATATACAGTCCAGTGACTGTCATACACACACACATATATACAGTCCAGTGACTGTCACACATACACACACACACACACAGTCCAGTGACTGTCACATATACACACACACCCACACACATATAAACACACACACACGCAGTCCAGTGACTGTCAATACTCTCATAGAGTTCATTATAAAATAATAATTCTGACGTGTAATGACTTGTGAATGAAATATTCCCCAGCAGTGAGAAAAACCTTGTTTTACTCAGCAGAAAAGTCTTTATAATGCATTTTAATTAACAAAGCAAAATTTCCTTTCTGTAACCCCTTTTGTGCTGGACAGGGCCAGATTTCCCTAGAGTGTCAAGAATTGAGGGTGGATACTCAGGGATGCTGGCCACACCTGTATTCTGAGTTGTGGGTGTGGCCAGAGCAATCCGGTGAACCCGTGGTTTATGGTAGGTCAGTTTACCAAACCTCTGTCCTGGTCTCCATCATATTTTCAAGCAACGTTTTGGAGATGACTCTGGCAGGCAGGAGGTTAAGACCTTTCTGTGTTATAGGCTCAGGATCCAGCAGTGGGTGTGGCTAAGGGTGGAGTCAAGTGAGAAGTAGGTGTGTCGCCACAGGAGCGTTACTGGCCCTCTGGATATAAATACAGTACCTGGAGCTGGAGATGTTGCATGTGGACGTCCTGGATGAAGAAGGCGAAGGCTTGCTCCCATACCGGGTCCGCTGAGTTCGAACAAGTCTGCACAAGATAACGGAGAGACGTGACTGGCAGATAATCACATTAACCCTTCAAGGGCCGCAGGGCTGAGCAACACACACTGCTCACAGGCACTCAGAGGGGTAATGAACATGTGATAAAACCCATACAGACAGCACAGGAGCGAGCGGGACACAGATACACCGATGTGATATTTATATATAGATAGCGGACACACCGATGTGATATTTGTATATAGAGAGAGAGAGGACACACTGATGTGACATTTATATATATAGAGAGAGGACACACCGATGTGATATTTATATATAGAGAGAGAGGACACACTGATGTGACATTTATATATATAGAGGACACACTGATGTGACATTTATATATATAGAGAGAGGACACACCGATGTGATATTTATATATAGAGAGAGGACACACTGATGTGACATTTATATATAGAGAGAGGACACACCAATGTGACATTTATATATAGAGAGAGGACACACCGATGTGACATTTATATATAGAGAGAGGACACACTGATGTGATATTTATATATATAGAGAGGACACACTGATGTGACATTTATATATATAGAGAGAGGACACACCGATGTGACATTTATATATAGAGAGAGGACACACCGATGTGACATTTATATATAGAGAGAGGACACACCGATGTGACAGTTATATATAGAGAGAGGACACACCGATGTGACATTTATATATAGAGAGAGAGGACACACCGATGTGACATTTATATATATATATATAGAGAGGACACACTGATGTGATATTTATATATAGAGAGAGGACACACTGATGTGACATTTATATATAGAGAGAGGACACACCGATGTGACATTTATATATAGAGAGAGGACACACCGATGTGACATTTATATATAGAGAGAGGACACACTGATGTGACATTTATATATAGAGAGAGGACACACCGATGTGACATTTATATATAGAGAGAGGACACACTGATGTGACAGTTATATATAGAGAGAGGACACACCGATGTGACATTTATATATAGAGAGAGGACACACCGATGTGACAGTTATATATAGAGAGAGGACACACCGATGTGACAGTTATATATAGAGAGAGGACACACCAATGTGACATTTATATATAGAGAGAGGACACACCGATGTGACAGTTATATATAGAGAGAGGACACACCGATGTGATATTTATATATATAGAGAGGACACACCGATGTGATATTTATATATAGAGAGAGGACACACCGATGTGACATTTATATATAGAGAGAGGACACACTGATGTGATATTTATATATAGAGAGAGGACACACCGATGTGACATTTATATATAGAGAGAGGACACACCGATGTGACATTTATATATAGAGAGAGGACACACAGATGTGACAGTTATATATAGAGAGAGGACACACCGATGTGATATTTATATATATATATAGAGAGGACACACCGATGTGATATTTATATATAGAGAGAGAGGACACACCGATGTGACAGTTATATATAGAGAGAGGACACACCGATGTGATATTTATATATATAGAGAGGACACACCGATGTGATATTTATATATAGAGAGAGGACACACCGATGTGATATTTATATATAGAGAGAGGACACACTGATGTGATATTTATATATATAGAGAGAGAGGACACACTGATGTGATATTTATATATATAGAGAGGACACACCGATGTGACATTTATATATATATAGAGAGAGGACACACCGATGTGATATTTATATATAGAGAGAGGACACACCGATGTGATATTTATATATAGAGAGAGAGGACACACCGATGTGACATTTATATATAGAGAGAGGACACACCGATGTGATATTTATATATAGAGAGAGGACACACCGATGTGATATTTATATATATAGAGAGGACACACCGATGTGACATTTATATATATAGAGAGGACACACCGATGTGATATTTATATATATAGAGAGGACACACCGATGTGACATTTATATATAGAGAGAGGACACACCGATGTGACAGTTATATATAGAGAGAGGACACACCGATGTGATATTTATATATAGAGAGAGAGGACACACTGATGTGATATTTATATATAGAGAGAGGACACACCGATGTGATATTTATATATAGAGAGAGGACACACCGATGTGATATTTATATATAGAGAGAGGACACACCGATGTGATATTTATATATAGAGAGAGAGGACACACCGATGTGATATTTATATATATATATATATAGAGAGAGGACACACCGATGTGATATTTATATATAGAGAGAGGACACACTGATGTGATATTTATATATAGAGAGAGAGAGGACACACTGATGTGATATTTATATATAGAGAGAGAGGACACACTGATGTGATATTTATATATATAGAGAGGACACACCGATGTGACATTTATATATATATAGAGAGAGGACACACCGATGTGATATTTATATATAGAGAGAGGACACACCGATGTGATATTTACATATAGAGAGAGAGGACACACCGATGTGACATTTATATATAGAGAGAGGACACACTGATGTGATATTTATATATAGAGAGAGGACACACTGATGTGACATTTATATATAGAGAGAGGACACACCGATGTGATATTTATATATAGAGAGAGGACACACCGATGTGATATTTATATATATAGAGAGGACACACTGATGTGACATTTATATATATATAGAGAGGACACACCGATGTGATATTTATATATATAGAGAGGACACACTGATGTGATATTTATATATAGAGAGAGGACACACCGATGTGACATTTATATATATATAGAGAGAGGACACACCGATGTGATATTTATATATAGAGAGAGGACACACCAATGTGATATTTATATATATATATATAGAGAGAGGACACACCGATGTGATATTTATATATAGAGAGAGGACACACCGATGTGACATTTATATATATATAGAGAGAGGACACACCGATGTGATATTTATATATAGAGAGAGGACACACCGATGTGATATTTATATATATATACAGAGAGGACACACCGATGTGATATTTATATTTATATATAGAGAGGACACACTGATGTGATATTTATATATAGAGAGAGGACACACTGATGTGACATTTATATATAGAGAGAGGACACACCGATGTGATATTTATATATAGAGAGAGAGGACACACCGATGTGACATTTATATATAGAGAGAGGACACACCGATGTGATATTTATATATAGAGAGAGGACACACCGATGTGATATTTATATATATATATAGAGAGGACACACCGATGTGATATTTATATATATATATATATAGAGAGGACACACTGATGTGATATTTATATATAGAGAGAGGACACACCGATGTGACATTTATATATATATATATATATATATATATATATATAGAGAGAGGACACACCGATGTGACATTTATATATATAGAGAGGACACACCGATGTGATATTTATATATATAGAGAGGACACACCGATGTGATATTTATATATAGAGAGAGAGGACACACCGATGTGACATTTATATATAGAGAGAGGACACACTGATGTGATATTTATATATAGAGAGAGGACACACCGATGTGATATTTATATATAGAGAGAGGACACACCGATGTGATATTTATATATAGAGAGCAGATACACTGATGTGACATTTATCATAACCAGGAAGAAGGGACGATACAGGACACTGCAAAATGACCTCCATTTACCTTCATCTGGGCAGAAAATCCAAATGGCCCCTATGAATCAATCCTGTGTCGAATAGTTCCCCAAAATGAATTTTTCTCTACTACTTGGTATCATATCCATGTAGCCGAACAGTAATCTGTTGCAGGACTTCAGGACCCCAAACTCCTCCCACTCACTTCAGAGTGAGGAGTTTGGGGTTCCGGGTCCTGTAGCAAAGTAACATGTCTGCCTCAGTGGACACGACACCCAGTGCTATTTACATGTTAGTTTGGGGGCACTAGCCTCACTGCATTGGTTAATAGGGTCATTAGGATTTTTTCCCAGATTAAGGTAAAAGGGGGTTATTATTAGGGTTAGTGTTCCTTTAACGTAGATGAAGTCATGTGTTGGACACCAGTTGTTGGGGACTACAACTACCATCATCCCCAGCAGCTGGAGGTCTGATTACTGATTAACCCTTTCAGTGCACATCTCTCCGGCACTCAGACTGTTAATTTACACAATACAATGGGGAGTACTAGTAACTGCACAAGTGGAGCAATTCTGGAGCAAACCAAACGCACCTCAGTCAGCAAAACATTCCTAAATTTCGTCATTGATAAAAATGTGTCATTTAACCCCTGGAATGCTATAGAGGTCTGCATTGCATTGCTCAGCATGGTTATCTCTCCCCTACAGTGCCACTGGTTTGCTCCAGACTTGCACCACTTTTATCGTTGTACATATGTCCCTCTGGAATCTTTTATTACTGAGTATTTCACCCGAGAACCCATCCCATCTGCCCTGTGACCTGGCAGGAATGAAGGGGACTGCCCCAATGCCATCCCTTACCTCACCCTCAGCGGGTACAGCCCTGGCACCAGCCTGGCACTCACCTTGCTTTTCACTTTCTTCGCACCCACAGACATGAGGACGTACGAACAGGGCTCCTTATTCACCTACACAGAGACACGGGCAGTGAGTGACACAGAACACTAGGCAGTGAGTGACACAGAACACTAGGCAGTGAGTGACACAGAACACAGGGCAGTGAGTGACACAGAACACAGGGCAGTGAGTGACACAGAACACAGGGCAGTGAGTGACACAGAACACAGGGCAGTGAGTGACACAGAACACGGGGCAGTGAGTGACATAGAACACGGGGCAGTGAGTGACACAGAGACACGGGGCAGTGAGTGACACAGAGACACGGGGCAGTGAGTGATACAGAACACTAGGCAGTGAGTGACACAGAACACTAGGCAGTGAGTGACACAGAACACGGAGCAGTGAGTGACACAGAACACTAGGCAGTGAGTGACACAGAACACGGGGCAGTGAGTGACAGAACACGGGGCAGTGAGTGACACAGAACACTAGGCAGTGAGTGACACAGAACACTAGGCAGTGAGTGACACAGAACACGGGGCAGTGAGTGACACAGAGACACAGGGCAGTGAGTGACACAGAACACGGGGCAGTGAGTGACATAGAACATGAGGCAATGAGTGACACAGAACGCAGGGCAGTGAGTGACACAGAGACACGGGGCAGTGAGTGACACAACACGGGGCAGTGAGTGACACAGAACACGGGGCAGTGAGTGACACAGAACACGGGGCAGTGAGTGATACAGAACACAGGGCAGTGAGTGATACAGAACACGGGGAAGTGAGTGACACAGAACACGGGGAAGTGAGTGACACAGAACACGAGGCAGTGAGTGACACAGAACACGGGGCAGTGAGTGACACAGAACACGGGGCAGTGAGTGACACAGAACACGGGGCAGTGAGTGACACAGAACACGGGGCAGTGAGTGACACAGAACACTAGGCAGTGAGTGACACAGAGACACAGGGCAGTGAGTGACACAGAACACGGGGCAGTGAGTGACATAGAACATGAGGCAATGAGTGACACAGAACGCAGGGCAGTGAGTGACACAGAGACACGGGGCAGTGAGTGACACAACACGGGGCAGTGAGTGATACAGAACACAGGGCAGTGAGTGACACAGAACACGGGGCAGTGAGTGACACAGAACACGGGGAAGTGAGTGACACAGAACACGAGGCAGTGAGTGACACAGAACACGGGGAAGTGAGTGACACAGAACACGGGGCAGTGAGTGACACAGAACACGGGGCAGTGAGTGACACAGAACACGGGGAAGTGAGTGACACAGAACACAGGGCAGTGAGTGACACAGAACACGGGGAAGTGAGTGACACAGAACACGGGGAAGTGAGTGACACAGAACACGGGGCAGTGAGTGACACAGAACACGGGGCAGTGAGTGACACAGAACACGGGGAAGTGAGTGACACAGAACACGGGGAAGTGAGTGACACAGAACACAGAGCAGTGAGTGACACAGAACACGGGGAAGTGAGTGACACAGAACACGGGGAAGTGAGTGACACAGAACACGGGGCAGTGAGTGACACAGAACACGGGGAAGTGAGTGATACAGAACACAGGGCAGTGAGTGATACAGAACACGGGGAAGTGAGTGACACAGAACACGGGGAAGTGAGTGACACAGAACACGGGGCAGTGAGTGACACAGAACACGGGGCAGTGAGTGACACAGAACACGGGGCAGTGAGTGACACAGAACACTAGGCAGTGAGTGACACAGAGACACAGGGCAGTGAGTGACACAGAACACGGGGCAGTGAGTGACATAGAACATGAGGCAATGAGTGACACAGAACGCAGGGCAGTGAGTGACACAGAGACACGGGGCAGTGAGTGACACAACACGGGGCAGTGAGTGATACAGAACACAGGGCAGTGAGTGATACAGAACACGGGGAAGTGAGTGACACAGAACACGGGGAAGTGAGTGACACAGAACACGAGGCAGTGAGTGACACAGAACACGGGGCAGTGAGTGACACAGAACACGGGGCAGTGAGTGACACAGAACACTAGGCAGTGAGTGACACAGAACACGGGGCAGTGAGTGACAGAACACGGGGCAGTGAGTGACAGAACACGGGGCAGTGAGTGACAGAACACGGGGCAGTGGGTAACACAGAACACGAGGCAGTGAGTGACACAGAACACGGGGAAGTGAGTGACACAGAGACACGGGGCAGTGAGTGACACAGAACACGGGGCAGTGAGTGACAGAACACGGGGCAGTGAGTGACAGAACACGGGGCAGTGAGTGACAGAACACGGGGCAGTGGGTAACACAGAACACGAGGCAGTGAGTGACACAGAACACGGGGAAGTGAGTGATACAGAACACGGGGCAGTGAGTGACACAGAACACGGGGCAGTGAGTGACACAGAACACGGGGCAGTGAGTGACACATAACACAGGGCAGTGAGTGACACATAACATGGGGAAGTGAGTGACACAGAACACGGGGCAGTGAGTGACAGACACGGGGCAGTGAATGACACATAACAAGGAGCAGTGAGTGACACATAACATGGGGCAGTGAGTGACACATAACATGGGGCAGTGAGTGACAGAGACACGGGGCAGTGAGTGACAGAGACACGGGGCAGTGAGTGACACAGAGACACAGGGCAATGAGTGACGGAACACGGGGCAGTGAGTGACACAGAACACAGAACATCAGTTTCACGGGTACTGTGCCAGGTCCCAGCAATGCTGGCAGTATATGTGTACCCCAAAAATCACTGGCAGCTGGCATTACATGTACTCCAAAATCACTGACAGTGGGCATTACATGTACCTGAAAAATCACTGGCAGTGTTCATCACATATATCCCCAAGTCACTGGCAGCTGGCATGTACCCCATAAATTACTGTCAGCGGGTATTATATGTACCCCATAAATCACTGGCAAGAAGAATTACATATACCCCAAAAAATCACTGGCAGTGGTCATCACATGTATCCCACAATCACTGGCAGCTGGCATGTACCCCAGAAATCATTGCCAGCTGGCATTATATATACCCCATAAATCACTGGCAGTAGGCATTATATATACCCCATAAATCACTGGCAGTAGGCATTATCTGTA
>CM074725.1:259577839-259627064 GCA_037306005.1 Rhinophrynus dorsalis
TGATATATCACCTCCTGTTAGACCAAGCATGGATATATCTCCTCCTGTTAGAACAAGCACTGATATATCACCTCCTGTTAGACCAAGCAGGGATATATCTCCTCCTGTTAGACCAAGCATGGATATATCTCCTCCTGTTAGACCAAGCATGGATATATCTCCTCCTGTTAGACCAAGCACAGATATATCACCTCCTGTTAGACCAAGCACAGATATATCTCCTCCTGTTAGACCAAGCACTGATATATCACCTCCTGTTAGACCAAGCATGGATATACCTCCTCCTGTTAGACCAAGCATGGATATATCACCTCCTGTTAGACCAAGCACGGATATATCACCTCCTGTTAGACCAAGCAGAGATATATCTCCTCCTGTTAGACCAAGCACGGATATAGCTCCTCCTATTAGACCAAGCAGAGATATATCTCCTCCTGTTAGACCAAGCACAGATATATCACCTCCTGTTAGACCAAGCACAGATCTATCACCTCCTGTTAGACCAAGCATGGATATATCTCCTCCTGTTAGACCAAGCATGGATATATCTCCTCCTGTTAGACCCAGCACAGATATATTACCTCCTGTTAGACCAAGCAGGGATATACCTCCTCCTGTTAGACCAAGCACAGATATATCTCCTTCTGTTAGACCAAGCATGGATATATCTCCTCCTGTTAGACCAAGCACAGATATATCATCTCCTGTTAGACCAAGCACAGATATATCACCTTCTGTTAGACGAATCAGGGATATATCTCCTCCTGTTAGACCAAGCAGGGATATATCTCCTCCTGTTAGACCAAGCATGGATATATCACCTCCTGTTAGACGAATCAGGGATATATCTCCTTCTGTTAGACCTAGCACAGATATATCACCTCCTGTTAGACCAAGCAGAGATATATCACCTCCTGTTAGACGAATCAGGGATATATCTCCTCCTGTTAGACAAAGCATGGATATATCTCCTCCTGTTAGAACAAGCATGGATATATCTCCTCCTGTTAGACCTAGCATGGATATATCACCTCCTGTTAGACCTAGCATGGATATATCTCCTCCTGTTAGACCAAGCAGAGATATATCACCTCCTGTTAGACCAAGCATGGATATATCTCCTCCTGTTAGACCTAGCATGGATATATCTCCTCCTGTTAGACCTAGCATGGATATATCACCTCCTGTTAGACCTAGCATGGATATATCTCCTCCTGTTAGAACAAGCACTGATATATCACCTCCTGTTAGACCAAGCAGAGATATATCACCTCCTGTTAGACCAAGCATGGATATATCTCCTCCTGTTAGACCAAGCACAGATATATCACCTCCTGTTAGACCAAGCATGGATATATCTCCTCCTGTTAGACCCAGCACAGATATACTACCTCCTGTTAGACCAAGCAGGGATATACCTCCTCCTGTTAGACCAAGCACAGATATATTACCTCCTGTTAGATAAAGCAGGGATATATCTCCTCCTGTTAGACCAAGCACAGATATATCTCCTCCTGTTAGACCAAGCAGAGATATATCTCCTCCTGTTAGACCAAGCACGGATATATCACCTCCTGTTAGACGAATCAGGGATATATCTCCTCCTGTTAGACCAAGCACGGATATATCACCTCCTGTTAGACCATGCACAGATATATCACCTCCTGTTAGACCAAGCATGGATATATCTCCTCCTGTTAGACCAAGCACAGATATATTACCTCCTGTTAGACCAAGCACGGATATATCACCTCCTGTTAGACCGAGCAGGGATATATCTCCTCCTGTTAGACCAAGCAGGGATATACCTCCTCCTGTTAGACCAAGCACAGATATATTACCTCCTGTTAGACGAATCAGGGATATATCTCCTCCTGTTAGACAAAGCATGGATATATCTCCTCCTGTTAGACAAAGCATGGATATATCTCCTCCTGTTAGACCTAGCATGGATATATCTCCTCCTGTTAGACCAAGCAGAGATATATCACCTCCTGTTAGAACAAGCACTGATATATCACCTCCTGTTAGACCAAGCAGAGATATATCTCCTCCTGTTAGACCGAGCACAGATATATCACCTCCTGTTAGACCAAGCAGGGATATACCTCCTCCTGTTAGACAAAGCATGGATATATCACCTCCTGTTAGACCAAGCATGGATATATCTCCTCCTGTTAGACCAAGCACGCATATATCACCTCCTGTTAGACCAAGCACAGATATATCTCCTCCTGTTAGACCAAGCTGAAATATATCTCCTCCTGTTAGACCCAGCACGGATATATAACCTCCTGTTAGACGAATCAGGGATATATCTCCTCCTGTTAGACCAAGCATGGATATATCTCCTCCTGTTAGACAAAGCATGGATATATCTCCTCCTGTTAGACCTAGCATGGATATATCACCTCCTGTTAGACCAAGCAGAGATATATCACCTCCTGTTAGACCAAGCAGGGATATATCACCTCCTGTTAGACCTAGCATGGATATATCACCTCCTGTTAGACCAAGCACTGATATATCACCTCCTGTTAGACCAAGCACTGATATATCACCTCCTGTTAGACCAAGCATGGATATATCACCTCCTGTTAGACTAAGCAGGGATATATCTCCTCCTGTTAGACCAAGCAGGGATATATCTCCTCCTGTTAGACCAAGCAGGGATATATCTCCTCCTGTTAGACGAATCAGGGATATATCTCCTCCTGTTAGACCAAGCACGGATATATCACCTCCTGTTAGACCAAGCACGGATATATCACCTCCTGTTAGACCAAGCACAGATATATCTCCTCCTGTTAGACCAAGCACAGATATATCTCCTCCTGTTAGACCAAGCATGGATATATCTCCTCCTGTTAGACCTAGCATGGATATATCTCCTCCTGTTAGACCAAGCACAGATATATCTCCTCCTGTTAGATCAAGCATGGATATATCTCCTCCTGTTAGACCCAGCACAGATATATCTCCTCCTGTTAGACCAAGCACAGATATATCTCCTCCTGTTAGACCAAGCATGGATATATCTCCTCCTGTTAGACCCAGCACAGATATATCTCTGCCTGTTAGACCAAGCATGGATATATCTCCTCCTGTTAGACCAAGCATGGATATATCTCCTCCTGTTAGACCCAGCACAGATATATCACCTCTTGTTAGACCCAGCACAGATATATCTCCTCCTGTTAGACCAAGCAGGGATATATCTCCTCCTGTTAGACCAAGCATGGATATATCTCCTCCTGTTAGACCAAGCACAGATATATCACCTCCTGTTAGACCAAGCATGGATATATCTCCTCCTGTTAGACCCAGCACAGATATATCACCTCTTGTTAGACCAAGCACAGATATATCACCTCCTTTAAGATCAAGCAGGGATATATCACCTCCTGTTCGACCCAGCACAGATATATCACCTCCTGTTAGACCAAGCAGGGATATATCTCCTCCTGTTAGACCAAGCAGGGATATATCTCCTCCTGTTAGACCAAGCAGGGATATATCACCTCCTGTTAGACCAAGCATGGATATAGCTCCACCTGTTAGACCAAGCAGGGATATATCTCCTGCTGTTAGACCAAGCAGGGATATATCTCCTCCTGTTAGACCAAGCAGGGATATATCTCCTCCTGTTAGACCAAGCACAGATATATCACCTCCTGTTAGACCAAGCATGGATATATCTCCTCCTGTTAGACCCAGCACAGATATATCACCTCTTGTTAGACCAAGCACAGATATATCACCTCCTTTAAGATCAAGCAGGGATATATCACCTCCTGTTATATCAAGCATGGATATATTGCCTCTTGTTAGACCAAGCACAGATATATCACCTCCTGTTAGACCAAGCACAGATATATCACCTCCTTTAAGATCAAGCACGGATATATCACCTCCTGTTAGACCAAGCACAGATATATCACCTCCTGTAAGACCAAGCACAGATATATCACCTCCTGTTAGACCAAGCACGGATATATCACCTCCTGTTAGACCAAGCACGGATACATCTCCTCCTGTTAGACTGAGCAGTGATATATCACCTCCTGTTAGACCTAGCACGGATATATCTCCTCCTGTTAGACCAAGCACGGATATATCTCCTCCTGTTAGACGAATCAGGGATATATCTCCTCCTGTTAGACCAAGCAGAGATATATCTCCTCCTGATAGACCAAGCACAGATATATCACCTCCTGTTAGACCTAGCAGGGATACATCACCTCCTGTTAGACCAAGCACAGATATATCACCTCCTGTTAGACCAAGCACGGATATATCACCTCCTGTTAGACAAAGCAGGGATATATCTCCTCCTGTTAGACCAAGCAGAGATATATCACCTGCTGTTAGACCAAGCACGGATATATCACCTCCTGTTAGACCAAGCACGGATATATCACCTCCTGTTAGACCAAGCAGAGATATATCTCCTCCTGTTAGACCAAGCACAGATATATCTCCTCCTGTTAGACCAAGCATGGATATATCTCCTCCTGTTAGACCTAGCATGGATATATCTCCTCCTGTTAGACGAATCAGGGATATATCTCCTCCTGTTAGACCAAGCAGAGATATATCTCCTCCTGATAGACCAAGCACAGATATATCACCTCCTGTTAGACCAAGCACAGATATATCACCTCCTGTTAGACCAAGCACGGATATATCACCTCCTGTTAGACCAAGCACGGATACATCTCCTCCTGTTAGACTGAGCAGTGATATATCACCTCCTGTTAGACCTAGCACGGATATATCTCCTCCTGTTAGACCAAGCACGGATATATCTCCTCCTGTTAGACGAATCAGGGATATATCTCCTCCTGTTAGACCAAGCAGAGATATATCTCCTCCTGATAGACCAAGCACAGATATATCACCTCCTGTTAGACCAAGCACGGATATATCACCTCCTGTTAGACCAAGCACGGATATATCTCCTCCTGTTAGACCTAGCAGGGATACATCACCTCCTGTTAGACCAAGCACAGATATATCACCTCCTGTTAGACCAAGCACGGATATATCACCTCCTGTTAGACCAAGCAGGGATATATCTCCTCCTGTTAGACCAAGCAGAGATATATCACCTGCTGTTAGACCAAGCACGGATATATCACCTCCTGTTAGACCAAGCACAGATATATATCCTCCTGTTAGACCAAGCAGGGATACATCACCTCCTGTTAGACTGAGCAGTGATATATCTCCTCCTGTTAGACCAAGCACGGATATATCACCTCCTGTTAGACCAAGCACAGATATATCACCTCCTGTTAGACCAAGCAGGGATACATCACCTCCTGTTAGACCAAGCAGTGATATATCACCTCCTGTTAGACCAAGCTGAAATATATCTCCTCATGTTAGACCAAGCACAGATATATCTCCTCCTGTTAGACCAAGCACAGATATATCACCTCCTGTTAGACCAAGCAGAGATATATCACCTCCTGTTAGACCAAGCACGGATATATCACCTCCTGTTAGACCAAGCACGGATATATCACCTCCTGTTAGACCTAGCATGTATATATCACCTCCTGTTAGACCAAGCAGAGATATATCACCTCCTGTTAGACCAAGCATGGATATATCTCCTCCTGTTAGACCAAGCACGGATATATCTCCTCCTGTTAGACCAAGCACATATATATCTCCTCCTGTTAGACCAAGCACTGATATATCATCTCCTGTTAGACCAAGCACAGATATATCACCTCCTGTTAGACCAAGCACAGATATATTACCTCCTGTTAGACCAAGCAGGGATATACCTCCTCCTGTTAGACCAAGCACGGATATATCACCTCCTGTTAGACCAAGCAGGGATATATCACCTCCTGTTAGACCAAGCAGGGATATATCACCTCCTGTTAGACCAAGCATGGATATATCACCTCCTGTTAGACCCAGCATGGATATATCTCCTCCTGTTAGACCTAGCATGGATATATCACCTCCTGTTAGACCAAGCAGAGATATATCACCTCCTGTTAGACCAAGAACGGATATATCACCTCCTGTTAGACCAAGCAGAGATATATCACCTCCTGTTAGACCAAGCACAGATATATCTCCTCCTGTTAGACCTAGCATGGATATATCACCTCCTGTTAGACCAAGCAGAGATATATCACCTCCTGTTAGACCAAGAACGGATATATCACCTCCTGTTAGACCTAGCATGTATATATCACCTCCTGTTAGACCAAGCAGAGATATATCACCTCCTGTTAGACCAAGCATGGATATATCTCCTCCTGTTAGACCAAGCACGGATATATCTCCTCCTGTTAGACCAAGCACATATATATCTCCTCCTGTTAGACCAAGCACTGATATATCATCTCCTGTTAGACCAAGCACAGATATATCACCTCCTGTTAGACCAAGCACAGATATATCACCTCCTGTTAGACCAAGCACAGATATATTACCTCCTGTTAGACCAAGCAGGGATATACCTCCTCCTGTTAGACCAAGCACAGATATATCACCTCCTGTTAGACCAAGCAGGGATATATCACCTCCTGTTAGACGAATCAGGGATATATCACCTCCTGTTAGACCAAGCATGGATATATCACCTCCTGTTAGACGAATCAGGGATATATCTCCTCCTGTTAGAACAAGCATGGATATATCACCTCCTGTTAGACCTAGCATGGATATATCACCTCCTGTTAGACCAAGCAGAGATATATCACCTCCTGTTAGACCAAGCATGGATATATCTCCTCCTGTTAGAACAAGCACTGATATATCACCTCCTGTTAGACCAAGCAGGGATATATCTCCTCCTGTTAGACCAAGCATGGATATATCTCCTCCTGTTAGACCAAGCACAGATATATCACCTCCTGTTAGACCAAGCACAGATATATCACCTCCTGTTAGACCAAGCACTGATATATCACCTCCTGTTAGACCAAGCATGGATATACCTCCTCCTGTTAGACCAAGCTGAAATATATCTCCTCATGTTAGACCAAGCACAGATATATCTCCTCCTGTTAGACCAAGCACAGATATATCACCTCCTGTTAGACCAAGCAGAGATATATCACCCCCTGTTAGACCAAGCACGGATATATCACCTCCTGTTAGACCAAGCACGGATATATCACCTCCTGTTAGACCTAGCATGTATATATCACCTCCTGTTAGACCAAGCAGAGATATATCACCTCCTGTTAGACCAAGCATGGATATATCTCCTCCTGTTAGACCAAGCACGGATATATCTCCTCCTGTTAGACCAAGCACATATATATCTCCTCCTGTTAGACCAAGCACTGATATATCATCTCCTGTTAGACCAAGCACAGATATATCACCTCCTGTTAGACCAAGCACAGATATATTACCTCCTGTTAGACCAAGCAGGGATATACCTCCTCCTGTTAGACCAAGCACAGATATATCACCTCCTGTTAGACCAAGCAGGGATATATCACCTCCTGTTAGACGAATCAGGGATATATCACCTCCTGTTAGACCAAGCATGGATATATCACCTCCTGTTAGACGAATCAGGGATATATCTCCTCCTGTTAGAACAAGCATGGATATATCACCTCCTGTTAGACCTAGCATGGATATATCTCCTCCTGTTAGACCTAGCATGGATATATCACCTCCTGTTAGACCAAGCAGAGATATATCACCTCCTGTTAGACCAAGCACGGATATATCACCTCCTGTTAGACCTAGCATGTATATATCACCTCCTGTTAGACCAAGCAGAGATATATCACCTCCTGTTAGACCAAGCATGGATATATTTCCTCCTGTTAGACCAAGCACGGATATATCTCCTCCTGTTAGACCAAGCACATATATATCTCCTCCTGTTAGACCAAGCACTGATATATCATCTCCTGTTAGACCAAGCACAGATATATCACCTCCTGTTAGACCAAGCACAGATATATCACCTCCTGTTAGACCAAGCACAGATATATTACCTCCTGTTAGACCAAGCAGGGATATACCTCCTCCTGTTAGACCAAGCACAGATATATCACCTCCTGTTAGACCAAGCAGGGATATATCACCTCCTGTTAGACGAATCAGGGATATATCACCTCCTGTTAGACCAAGCATGGATATATCACCTCCTGTTAGACGAATCAGGGATATATCTCCTCCTGTTAGAACAAGCATGGATATATCACCTCCTGTTAGACCTAGCATGGATATATCACCTCCTGTTAGACCAAGCAGAGATATATCACCTCCTGTTAGACCAAGCATGGATATATCTCCTCCTGTTAGAACAAGCACTGATATATCACCTCCTGTTAGACCAAGCAGGGATATATCTCCTCCTGTTAGACCAAGCATGGATATATCTCCTCCTGTTAGACCAAGCATGGATATATCTCCTCCTGTTAGACCAAGCACAGATATATCACCTCCTGTTAGACCAAGCACAGATATATCTCCTCCTGTTAGACCAAGCACTGATATATCACCTCCTGTTAGACCAAGCATGGATATACCTCCTCCTGTTAGACCAAGCATGGATATATCACCTCCTGTTAGACCAAGCACGGATATATCACCTCCTGTTAGACCAAGCAGAGATATATCTCCTCCTGTTAGACCAAGCACGGATATAGCTCCTCCTATTAGACCAAGCAGAGATATATCTCCTCCTGTTAGACCAAGCACAGATATATCACCTCCTGTTAGACCAAGCACAGATCTATCACCTCCTGTTAGACCAAGCACAGATCTATCACCTCCTGTTAGACCAAGCATGGATATATCTCCTCCTGTTAGACCAAGCATGGATATATCTCCTCCTGTTAGACCCAGCACAGATATATTACCTCCTGTTAGACCAAGCAGGGATATACCTCCTCCTGTTAGACCAAGCACAGATATATCTCCTTCTGTTAGACCAAGCATGGATATATCTCCTCCTGTTAGACCAAGCACAGATATATCATCTCCTGTTAGACCAAGCACAGATATATCACCTTCTGTTAGACGAATCAGGGATATATCTCCTCCTGTTAGACCAAGCAGGGATATATCTCCTCCTGTTAGACCAAGCATGGATATATCACCTCCTGTTAGACGAATCAGGGATATATCTCCTTCTGTTAGACCTAGCACAGATATATCACCTCCTGTTAGACCAAGCAGAGATATATCACCTCCTGTTAGACGAATCAGGGATATATCTCCTCCTGTTAGACAAAGCATGGATATATCTCCTCCTGTTAGAACAAGCATGGATATATCTCCTCCTGTTAGACCTAGCATGGATATATCACCTCCTGTTAGACCTAGCATGGATATATCTCCTCCTGTTAGACCAAGCAGAGATATATCACCTCCTGTTAGACCAAGCATGGATATATCTCCTCCTGTTAGACCTAGCATGGATATATCTCCTCCTGTTAGACCTAGCATGGATATATCACCTCCTGTTAGACCTAGCATGGATATATCTCCTCCTGTTAGAACAAGCACTGATATATCACCTCCTGTTAGACCAAGCAGAGATATATCACCTCCTGTTAGACCAAGCATGGATATATCTCCTCCTGTTAGACCAAGCACAGATATATCACCTCCTGTTAGACCAAGCATGGATATATCTCCTCCTGTTAGACCCAGCACAGATATACTACCTCCTGTTAGACCAAGCAGGGATATACCTCCTCCTGTTAGACCAAGCACAGATATATTACCTCCTGTTAGATAAAGCAGGGATATATCTCCTCCTGTTAGACCAAGCACAGATATATCTCCTCCTGTTAGACCAAGCAGAGATATATCTCCTCCTGTTAGACCAAGCACGGATATATCACCTCCTGTTAGACGAATCAGGGATATATCTCCTCCTGTTAGACCAAGCACGGATATATCACCTCCTGTTAGACCATGCACAGATATATCACCTCCTGTTAGACCAAGCATGGATATATCTCCTCCTGTTAGACCAAGCACAGATATATTACCTCCTGTTAGACCAAGCACGGATATATCACCTCCTGTTAGACCGAGCAGGGATATATCTCCTCCTGTTAGACCAAGCAGGGATATACCTCCTCCTGTTAGACCAAGCACAGATATATTACCTCCTGTTAGACGAATCAGGGATATATCTCCTCCTGTTAGACAAAGCATGGATATATCTCCTCCTGTTAGACAAAGCATGGATATATCTCCTCCTGTTAGACCTAGCATGGATATATCTCCTCCTGTTAGACCAAGCAGAGATATATCACCTCCTGTTAGAACAAGCACTGATATATCACCTCCTGTTAGACCAAGCAGAGATATATCTCCTCCTGTTAGACCGAGCACAGATATATCACCTCCTGTTAGACCAAGCAGGGATATACCTCCTCCTGTTAGACAAAGCATGGATATATCACCTCCTGTTAGACCAAGCATGGATATATCTCCTCCTGTTAGACCAAGCACGCATATATCACCTCCTGTTAGACCAAGCACAGATATATCTCCTCCTGTTAGACCAAGCTGAAATATATCTCCTCCTGTTAGACCCAGCACGGATATATAACCTCCTGTTAGACGAATCAGGGATATATCTCCTCCTGTTAGACCAAGCATGGATATATCTCCTCCTGTTAGACAAAGCATGGATATATCTCCTCCTGTTAGACCTAGCATGGATATATCACCTCCTGTTAGACCAAGCAGAGATATATCACCTCCTGTTAGACCAAGCAGGGATATATCACCTCCTGTTAGACCTAGCATGGATATATCACCTCCTGTTAGACCAAGCACTGATATATCACCTCCTGTTAGACCAAGCACTGATATATCACCTCCTGTTAGACCAAGCATGGATATATCACCTCCTGTTAGACTAAGCAGGGATATATCTCCTCCTGTTAGACCAAGCAGGGATATATCTCCTCCTGTTAGACCAAGCAGGGATATATCTCCTCCTGTTAGACGAATCAGGGATATATCTCCTCCTGTTAGACCAAGCACGGATATATCACCTCCTGTTAGACCAAGCACGGATATATCACCTCCTGTTAGACCAAGCACAGATATATCTCCTCCTGTTAGACCAAGCACAGATATATCTCCTCCTGTTAGACCAAGCATGGATATATCTCCTCCTGTTAGACCTAGCATGGATATATCTCCTCCTGTTAGACCAAGCACAGATATATCTCCTCCTGTTAGACCAAGCATGGATATATCTCCTCCTGTTAGACCCAGCACAGATATATCTCCTCCTGTTAGACCAAGCACAGATATATCTCCTCCTGTTAGACCAAGCATGGATATATCTCCTCCTGTTAGACCCAGCACAGATATATCTCTGCCTGTTAGACCAAGCATGGATATATCTCCTCCTGTTAGACCAAGCATGGATATATCTCCTCCTGTTAGACCCAGCACAGATATATCACCTCTTGTTAGACCCAGCACAGATATATCTCCTCCTGTTAGACCAAGCAGGGATATATCTCCTCCTGTTAGACCAAGCATGGATATATCTCCTCCTGTTAGACCAAGCACAGATATATCACCTCCTGTTAGACCAAGCATGGATATATCTCCTCCTGTTAGACCCAGCACAGATATATCACCTCTTGTTAGACCAAGCACAGATATATCACCTCCTTTAAGATCAAGCAGGGATATATCACCTCCTGTTCGACCCAGCACAGATATATCACCTCCTGTTAGACCAAGCAGGGATATATCTCCTCCTGTTAGACCAAGCAGGGATATATCTCCTCCTGTTAGACCAAGCAGGGATATATCACCTCCTGTTAGACCAAGCATGGATATAGCTCCACCTGTTAGACCAAGCAGGGATATATCTCCTGCTGTTAGACCAAGCAGGGATATATCTCCTCCTGTTAGACCAAGCAGGGATATATCTCCTCCTGTTAGACCAAGCACAGATATATCACCTCCTGTTAGACCAAGCATGGATATATCTCCTCCTGTTAGACCCAGCACAGATATATCACCTCTTGTTAGACCAAGCACAGATATATCACCTCCTTTAAGATCAAGCAGGGATATATCACCTCCTGTTATATCAAGCATGGATATATTGCCTCTTGTTAGACCAAGCACAGATATATCACCTCCTGTTAGACCAAGCACAGATATATCACCTCCTTTAAGATCAAGCACGGATATATCACCTCCTGTTAGACCAAGCACAGATATATCACCTCCTGTTAGACCAAGCATGGATATATCGCCTCTTGTTAGACCAAGCACAAATATATCACCTCCTGTTAGACCATGAACAGATATATCTCCTCCTGTTAGACCAAGCACAGATATATCACCTCCTGTTAGATGAAGAATGGATATATCACCTTAAATCTAAGTTCTGGGAAACTTTACAGGTTAATATTTCAGAGATCTGCGTTTTGGTGCATTTTGAATGTTCCCAGTTATGCCAAAGACCAGTGAACCCACACCAGATATTTGAGGGTCCTGTATCTATGTACAGAGTAAAGTGCTGAATTCAGTGTTATATTTACTGTCTGTTATTCTGTGTCCAGACATTGATATAGAAGGATGTTGGGGACTAAAGTAGCGCAGTGTTGGAGGCTGAGAGGGGACAGAGTTAAACACCTTTATTAGCACCAGTTGTGTTATGTGTTTTCTTTCTTCTACTGAAGAGCTGAAATCACTCCTGGCCCTGACCGATCACCTTACACAGAGTGCAGACAAATGTGCTACTGTGCCAATTCTCCTCGCTATCCTCGCACATCCCCCAATCAGAGCAGAGATCAGAGGCGTAAGTAGAAGCGACCAGGCCCTGGTGCAAGAATTGCCATGGGGCCCCCCATCAACAATGGCCACCTCCACATTGCCCCCCAATCTCCACATTGCCCCTTCTCCTCCACAATGCCCCCTTCATCTCCACAATGCCCCCATCTCCACATTGCCCCTTCATCTCCACATTGCCCCTTCCACAATACCCCTGGCCCTACCTCCAGTCCCTGGTGGTCTAGCGGCGTGGTTTGACAGATCTGTGTCTCCTTCGGCACAGATCTCGAGAACTGAAGCTCCCGTGCACCTCTCTAGTAATGCAGAGGTTGGGTGATGATGTCATCTCCCAGCGCTCTGTATTACTAGAGCAGCGCGCCGAGTGGGAGATCAGCTAAGCGACTGCTGCAGACAAAGGGGTTGCAGGGGGCAGTCAGGCCCTTGGAGTGACGGGCCCCGTCACAGGAGCGACCCCTGCGACCTCTATTGTTACGCCACTGGCAGAGATACGGGTAAACCTCTCACCTTAGTGTAGTTGGGGTACCGCTGCTTCCTCACCGTGTACTCGTTGTTTGAATATTCAAATTGATTCTTCTGTTGGGACAGAAATGAGAATAATTTACAATACGGAGTGAAAACATGAGATATTGGGACCAATGACCACACACACAAATCTAAAGTGGAGCAATTCTGGGGAAACCACCTGCACCATAGGGGACGAATAAATATTTACAAAATTCCCACTGATTAAGGTGGAGCTTTTAACCCCTAGAATGCTAAATTACTCCAGCACAGAGCTTTATGTATGGCCAAAGTACAAAGTGGGGGAGGCAATGTAGGGATCAGACAGAAGTGCCTTCTGGACATAATTACCATTACCTAAACATCTCAACAGTTTTGTAAATAAAAATGCTTAACACAACATATAAGGGGTTTTGAACACATTTGACATTAGGTGATAGGGTCCCTTTAAATAATAAAGACACTTTTTTCTTCCAGTAGAATTGAGTTGGGAATTTCACAGCAGCTTCACACATTTTCCCTTGATATTAAATTAACTTCCTGTAATGTTGTGCGCTCACACCCAGGTTCACACAATACTAAGCACTTTCAGTTTTTGCAGATTAACACAATACTGAGCTTTCACACACATCTTCATACAATGCTGAATGTTCACACCTGGCCTCACACCAGCGTCTCACACCCATCTTCACACAATGCTGAATGTTCACACCCGGCTTCACACCAATGTCTCACACCCATCTTCACACAATGCTGCATGTTCACACCTGGCTTCACACCAACGTCTCACTCCCATCTTCACACAATGCTGCATGTTCACACCTGGCTTCACACCAACTTCTCACACCCATCTTCACACAATGCTGCATGTTCACACCTGGCTTCACACCAACGTCTCACACCCATCTTCACACAATGCTGAATGTTACTGTCAGGATGTCAGGTCCATGTGGGGGCGGATATGACAGTTACTGGCAGGATTTCAGGGGAATATTGGGGCGGATATGACACACTGGCAGGAAGTCAGATCCATGTGGGGGCAGACATGACAGACACTGGCAGGAAGTCAGGTCCATGTGGGGGCGGACATGACAGTTGGTGGCAGGATGCCAGGACTGTGTGGGGGCGGACATGACAGTTTCTGGCAATTTTTCTTTTTCAGACATGACAGTTTCTGGCAATTAATCTTTTTCAGACCGTAGCAGACAGAATACATTAGCCTATTTAGCACAAAAAAAATAAAAGAAAGTGCCAAAACGAGTGTAACACTGATAATACATGATATTATAGAACAAAAATCCACTCACATGTATTCATGGTGAGGAGGACAACAGGAAAGGAGCGCTCAAAGGTCCACCAACACATCAATAGCCATTCCAAAATATGGTTTCTCTTTGTGACATGATATTTTTTGACTGTTGCTTTTGAATGTTAAAATTAGTGATTTTCTAACTCAGTATTTTGGAATGGCTATTGATGTGTTGGCGGACCTGTGGGTGCTCCTTTCCTGTTGTCCTCACATTAGGGGAATCGTTGCTATGGTTGTAGGGAGCAGCGCCGGATCCACAGAGCTCTATGGCAGCAGGGTGAGTGCAGTGCATTGTTTGATACTTATATTGTCAACCTGTTCATGTGCAGTAGCAACTGTTTATAGTATACATTATGTACACATTGGGGGAGATTCACTAAGTGTGATAAAGAGGTGATAAGGTAGAGATGACTTCTCGAGTGATATCACTTCTCCAGTTCCTATGTTATTCTATGGACCCTATTCACCAAGATCTCCAAAGCTGAAGAAATCTTAGTGAATAGGTTCTATAGAATCACACAGGAAGTGGAGAAGTGATAAACTGGAGAAGTCTTCTCCGCTTTATCACCGTTTAGTGCAGTGGTTCTTATAATGGTATCCCAGGTAGTCGGGAAGGCCTGGGCCATCGTTCCCGGATTCTCTGCTCTTGAGGGCGGCTAGTCTCCGTCGATCACCCCGGTTAGATCGTACCCTTCGCGGTCGACTCTCTACTCTTCCGCCGTGAACAGCGATCTCCGAGACCCACTCGAGCACGGCGAACGGATAGCTGGGCTCGAACACCGAATTCCCGCCGAGTACCGTAGACCGAAGCACCGGGGAGGTCGAAGAGCGAAGGCAGGATTCGCAGGACAAAGAGTGAATAGCTCTGACGCACCTTGTAGGATGGGGATCAGAGTGGATCCTTTAGACCATCCAGGCAAACACGACACACGGAGACTGCTTGCTTCCAAATGAACACACTTTATTGAATAACAGCACATGTTTTATACAGTACAACACAATGCCACAATAGGACGGGAGGGGCCAAGTATTCTAATAGTGACTTGGCCCAGGGACCAAACACATTAGGTATGTGACATGGGGGACAAAAGAGCAATGGCAGATGAAGACAAAGGACCAATAGCAACTGGGGAAAAAGGGCCAATGGCAGATGACCTAATAAACATACTGCTCAAGATGTTACAACATTTGCAATACAAGCATGTTTAATTAGGTCTGGACAAAGACAAAGACTTGATGGGAGGGAATACACATTCAAGAGACCAGGCCAGGGGTTGAAGCACGTACACACTAGCTTGAATATGCAGCTACAACCCTGGCCAATCAGTGTGTGCAGCAAGTCGTTCGTCGACCAATACGGCGTCGACTCACTGCCTCCGGTTTCCAGCGCTCGAGGCAGTATCGATGCCCCCGAACACCGAACCGGGAACCACCGATTCTACTCGGTGAGCGAGTACTCCTTGAACATATCACAAAAAACATTCGACATACATTAAACATTCGACGTTCGACAGTCCATGAAACATAAGTCCTTTAACATAGGTGATGGGTGGCCAGTTCGTATATTAGAGCCCTCAGTAACGGCCTATGGCCCGTTACAGTTCTCAGCTCCTGTCCTCAGGACCCACTAACAGGCCAGGACTTAGGGATTTCTCTGCTAGAGCACAGGTGTGGTGATCAGAGGCTCATTCACATTGATTAACTTACCTGTCCTCTAACAAGGGAATCATGTGATCAGAGGCTCATTCACATTGATTAACTCACCTGTGTTCTAACAAGAAAATCATGTGATCAGAGGCTCATTCACATTGATTAACTCACCTGTTCTCTAACAAGGAAATCATGTGATCAGAGGCTCATTCACATTGATTAACTCACCTGTGCTCTAACAAGGAAATCATGTGATCAGAGGCTCATTCACATTGATTAACTCACCTGTGTTCTAACAAGGAGATCATCAAATCCTGGCCTGTTAGTGGGTCCTGAGGACAGGAGATGAGAACCGCTGTTTTAGTGAATATCCCCACCTTGTGTGTATGAATGAATCCATGAGACTACTGGTACCAGAAAGTCTGACTCACGTCTCTGTTCGGGTAACACGCACTAAAAATTGTCCAATCAAACTCAGGCAGAGGTCTTCATTAAATAAAAGATGATTTGTTTAAAATGATGTAAAAACAAATGTTTGTGGGCTTAACACATTAAGTATATTTTTGCAGAAATGGATAAAAGCGCCATAGAGCCCTAGGCAAGGTACCAATATGTGGCCCCATATCTCTCTATCAGGTGCTGCTAGCAGGGTCTGGAATTGTGTCAGTAATGTAAGTGGGAGAAACTGGATGATGCTGGTCTCCTTAAACAAAAAGGGAGTCTGACACAAGATGTTAGTGGCAACAACATCAGGGCCCCTGTGTAAGCGGTTGCTTACCTTTCTGCCGACCAACAGACCCTGTAGGTGGCCGGCTTCTGCACCCTCACGGCTTGCCGCGCTCGTTAGGAGTGCCGGTACGCCCTAGTGTCCTTCCAGGTGACCGGTCTCCTTGTCGCTCCCCCTGGTGGCTCCAGCCGCATCAGAATTCGGGCGTACATCGCAGGGATTCCCTGATGACGTCACGACCCGGTTCTTAAAGGTACAGCACATTTTCTGCTCCACCTCTTGGGGTGGAGCAATTTGTTTATTAACTGCCTGGACACCACTTCAGTTGCCCTTTCGTTGTGTTCCAGTGCAGTTGTGCTTTGTTGCTCTGTGTATGAACCGGTTTGTCTGACTATCTGTTCTGGTGCTGACCTGTGGCTCTGTCTGACTACCCGCTCCGTGTATGTTCCTTGGCTTGTCTGACATTCAATCTGGTGCAAACCTGCGGGTCTGGGTTACGTTTCGCTCTCCCATTCCGACTTGTCTGACTACCCACCTTGGCATTGCCCGGAGTTGTCCACTGCGCACCCAGCATACCAGCGCTCCAGTGGATAACCTGTGGGTGCCCTTGGTGGCTCTGGCGGACTTCCTCTCCTCTCTGTACCTCTGTGGCATTCAGGTGAGGACCTGTAGCACAGTTGGTCTCCTTGGGAGCGTTGTCTATACAGGTGCAGACCTGTAGCGCAGCTGCCTACCCTGGTACGTTGACATAAAGGTATGGACCTGTAGCTCTGTACCTACTCAGGATCTTGTCTGTTCAGGTGCGGACCTGTAGTGATCCTCAGGTGCGGATCTGAGACGGTTTCCCTCCTCTGCCTTCTGGAACTAGTCAGTACCACTACAGCAGCGGGATCCTTCCTGACGTCCTCTAATTTGCCTGTAGTTCTTGCTGTTACAGTTGTCCTGTACGTTGTGAACCTTAATAAAGATTGTGTTACCTTCAGCACTTGTCCAGTTCTCGTTCATGAGTCCGTGACACCCTGTCTGTGACCAGTGACATGAAGCCGGGAACCCTCTTATTGTCCTGGGCCCTAGACAGTAGCATAGATTCTCATAATGGATGATGCAGCTCTATTTGTGCTTCTCCTGTATAACATCAAAGTATTAGGCTTGTGTGATTCGGTTCATCAACATTCGGAATTCAACGAATATGGGGTCAGTCAGCGTCATTCAGGCAACAGTCATTCTTAAAAAAAGATCCGAATCCGAACAGCCCTGGTTCAGAATGTCGTTGAAACTTTCGGAAATTCGGTGACTATTACCTGCATATGCGATTACTTTCCCTCCATATCTCTAGTCCAATTAGCGTCTCCTTTTCATGCACTACTTTCCCGCTTTGTCTCTATTCCAATAAGCTTCTTTGTTTCATGATAAGGGTTGGACTAATGACACAGACACCCAGACAGCCTGCATTTCCTCTTGGTGCTTTGTTGGGGCTCAGAGAGAGAAGAAGCAGAAGACATTAGAGTGTCCAGACAGGTAGGTGTAGGCAGGCAGGTAGCCTTAGGCATGGGCAGGTAGCCAGTATTAGTGCCCTGTTGTCACTGCAAGGGAGAGTCATCTTTGTTCCTGTGCAAAACATTAAAAATATGAGGAATTTGAATAATTTTCAGAGTGATACATCAGCCAATCTCACAGTTGTGTAGGCAGGCCTAGTACCTTATTGCCACCACAAGGGAGAGTCATTTTTAAAGCATTTTAAATTCGACGAATAATTCGGACTATTGTCGGATTTCGTCCGAGTCGAACAGGTCTGGTCCGAAATGCGGAGTCGCCGAATGGAAAAAACAAAATTCGTATGAAATCGAATTTTACTGAAAATTTTTGTTGTGCACAAGTCTACAATGTATTAACAGTGTTAGACTATTTTGGAGCTTTCTTTTATTGTTTTGTGGTGGATGTTTGTACCTCTTGGGAGAGCGAGTTTATGAGGAGAGCGGACTTTTATTGTTCCACTATGAAGAACTATACTGATCCCGGGGACAGTGATCCTCAGCTGCCTGTCGGTTGATATTAGTGTCCTCTCTGTGAGAATACACCTGAGTGTGGTGGGCCAGCACTGAGGAGTGTTGATGTACACAGGGCGCCCCTGTTTCTTCTATCTTTTCCTTAAAGGGTTAAGACTATCGGTTACTGTCATGTCTGCCCACATGGACCTGAAACCCAGGACGGATTGAAGATATTATGTCCTTAACTGTAGAACAAGAGGAAAACTCATAGATATAATATCCTGGGGTTATTATCAAGAGGAGCAACTTCTCCTGTAACATATACTCACAGGGGTAACCCCCCCCCTGATAAGTCTCTATTTATATCTGATAGATGGACTGTGTGTCATGGTGACTGTCCCTCCCAGGACATGGAGACTGTCCCCCCCAGGACACGGAGACTGTCCTCACCAGGACACGGAGACTGTCCCCACCAGGACATGGAGACTGTCCCCACCAGGACATGGAGACTGTCCCTCCCCAGGACACAGAGACTGTCCCTCCCCAGGACACAGAGACTGTCCCCACCAGGACACAGAGACTGTCCCCACCAGGACACGGAGACTGTCCCCACCAGGACACGGAGACTGTCCTCACCAGGACACGGAGACTGTCCTCACCAGGACATGGAGACTGTCCTCACCAGGACACGGAGACTGTCCCCACCAGGACACGGAGACTGTCCCCCCCCAGGACACAGAGACTGTCCCCACCAGGACATGGAGACTGTCCTCACCAGGACACGGAGACTGTCCCCCACCAGGACACGGAGACTGTCCCCCCCCAGGACACAGAGACTGTCCCCCACCAGGACACGGAGACTGTCACCCCCCCAAGGACACAGAGACTGTTCCCCCAAGACACAGTGACTGTCCCCCCCAAGGACATAGTGACTGTCCCCCCCAGGACACAGTGACTGTCCCCCAGGACACAGTGACTGTCCCCCCTCCAAAGACACAGTGACTGCCCCCCACCAAGGACACAGTGACAGTCCCAATACAATGACATGCGCAGATCCTTGTGATGTGACCACTAGACGCTCTCTGCGCATTAGACGGCTTTGTGAATCCCACATGGGAAGTTCCATGTAAAATACTAATAAATATGAACAAATTCTAGAAAACTACTTCTTAAAAAGTAAAGTAATGTTTTATTACGAAAAAGCATATATTTCTGTGCTTTCTTGGCAAATAAAACTCTGATAATAACACAGTTGGGAGGTGCCTCATTCAGAAGTTATTAAACCTCAAAATATATATATATATTTTGTTTTTTTTCAATATTTTAATAAAAATTCAGTTTATGAAATGTCACGGGTAGGTGGCAGCGGTTGCTTTCTTCAGAGACGTAGAAGTACAGTCCGGATCCAAACATTTTCCTAATATCCCAGAAGAGAGAGGTGCTTTGTGCTCTGGATTGAGATGTAATATGTTTTGATTCATATCCCAGAAGAGGGAGTGACGTTCTACAATACGTTTTTCATAATAAAACATAACTTTACCTTTACTGCCATCACCAACCTGACAGAGAAGGGGTGAGAAGAATACTCACCGGCAGATTGCAGGCGTTGTCTAAGTACACGATCACTATAGCGGTGGATAAACCGTTTTGGGCCTGAAACAGATACAAAGAAACAAGAATAAGAAAATCCCATCTCTGTCACTTCAAGGGAGAGAGAGAGAGAGAGAGACAGAGAGAGAGACACAGAGAGAGAGAGAGAGAGAGAGAGAGAGAGAGAGACAGAGAGAGAGAGAGAGAGAGAGAGAGAGACAGAGAGAGAGAGAGAGAGAGAGAGCGAGGGAGAGACAGAGAGAGGGAGAGACTGAGAGAGGGAGAGACAGAGAGAGGGAGACACAGAGAGAGGGAGTGCAATTCCTGGGAAAATAACAGATTAAGTCCAAATCACTGTGAAAAAACGGTAAAATAACACAAGGACAGACAGGGAGACAGTCAAACAGACAGGGACAACAGGTTTGAGCAAAGTGTGGCCCACAAGCTCTTGTTGAACTAAAACTCCCATGATTCTCAGGCAGCACATGGAGGGACGCAGACTATCTACTCCTGCCTTAGGGACAAGGCAGTGTGAACTGCCATTAGGGGCTTCGGAGATATTTAGGAGGAACAGAGGTTATGGAGTAAACCAACTACACCATAGGGGACAAAAAAATCCCCCAAATCCCCCTTCATTTAACTGTCTTTTAACCCTTTGAGTTCCACAGAGGTCTCCAGTGCACTGTGAAGTAATGCCTCATAAGGTAAATTACCCTCATGTTGATAAGATTTATATAGGTGATGAGGTTTATACTGGTGATTGGGTTGATATCGGTGATTGTGATGAGGATTTATATAGGTGATGAGGTTTATACTGGTGATTGGGTTGATATCGGTGATTGTGATGAGGATTTATATCGGTGATGAGGTTATACTGGTGATTGGGTTGATATGGGTGATTGTGATGAGGATTTATATAGGTGATAAGGTTTATACTGGTGATTGGGTTGATATCGGTGATTGTGATGAGGATTTATATAGGTGATGAGGTTATACTGGTGATTGGGTTGATATGGGTGATTGTGATGAGGATTTATATAGGTGATGAGGTTTATACTGGTGATTGGGTTGATATGGGTGATTGTGATGAGGATTTATATAGGTGATGAGGTTTATATTGGTGATTGGGTTGATATCGGTGATTGTGATGAGGATTTATATAGGTGATGAGGTTTATACTGGTGATTGGGTTGATATCGGTGATTGTGATGAGGATTTATATAGGTGATGAGGTTTATACTGGTGATTGGGTTGATATCGGTGATTGTGATGAGGATTTATATCGGTGATGAGGTTATACTGGTGATTGGGTTGATATGGGTGATTGTGATGAGGATTTATATAGGTGATAAGGTTTATACTGGTGATTGGGTTGATATCGGTGATTGTGATGAGGATTTATATAGGTGATGAGGTTATACTGGTGATTGGGTTGATATGGGTGATTGTGATGAGGATTTATATAGGTGATGAGGTTTATACTGGTGATTGGGTTGATATGGGTGATTGTGATGAGGATTTATATAGGTGATGAGGTTTATATTGGTGATTGGGTTGATATCGGTGATTGTGATGAGGATTTATATAGGTGATGAGGTTATACTGGTGATTGGGTTGATATGGGTGATTGTGATGAGGATTTATATAGGTGATGAGGTTTATACTGGTGATTGGGTTGATATCGGTGATTGTGATGAGATTTATATAGGTGATGAGGTTATACTGGTGATTGGGTTGATATTGGTGATTGTGATGAGGATTTATATAGGTGATGAGGTTTATATTGGTGATTGGGTTGATATCGGTGATTGTGATGAGGATTTATATAGGTGATGAGGTTTATATTGGTGATTAGGTTGATATGGGTGATTGTGATGAGGATTTATATAGGTGATGAGGTTATACTGGTGATTGGGTTGATATGGGTGATTGTGATGAGGATTTATATAGGTGATGAGGTTATACTGGTGATTGGGTTGTTATCGGTGATTGTGATGAGGATTTATATCGGTGATGAGGTTTATATTGGTGATTGGGTTGATATTGGTGATTGTGATGAGGATTTATATCGGTGATGAGGTTATACTGGTGATTGGGTTGATATGGGTGATTGTGATGAGGATTTATATCGGTGATGAGGTTATACTGGTGATTGGGTTGATATGGGTGATTGTGATGAGGATTTATATAGGTGATGAGGTTATACTGGTGAATGGGTTGATATTGGTGATTGTGATGAGGATTTATATAGGTGATGAGGTTTATACTGGTGATTGGGTTGATATTGGTGATTGTGATGAGATTTATATAGGTGATGAGGTTTATATTGGTGATTGGGTTGATATGGGTGATTGTGATGAGGATTTATATAGGTGATGAGGTTTATATTGGTGATTGGGTTGATATCGGTGATTGTGATGAGATTTATATAGGTGATGAGGTTTATACTGGTGATTGGGTTGATAACGGTGATTGTGATGAGGATTTATATAGGTGATGAGGTTTATATTGGTGATTGGGTTGATATGGGTGATTGTGATGAGGATTTATATCGGTGATGAGGTTTATACTGGTGAGTGGGTTGATAACGGTGATTGTGATGAGGATTTATATCGGTGATGAGGTTATACTGGTGATTGGGTTGATATCGGTGATTGTGATGAGATTTATATCGGTGATGAGGTTTATACTGGTGACTGGGTTGATATCGGTGATTGTGATGAGGATTTATATAGGTGATGAGGTTATACTGGTGAGTGGGTTGTTATCGGTGATTGTGATGAGGATTTATATCGGTGATGAGGTTATACTGGTGATTGGGTTGATATGGGTGATTGTGATGAGGATTTATATAGGTGATAAGGTTTATATTGGTGATTGGGTTGATATCGGTGATTGTGATGAGATTTATATAGGTGATGAGGTTTATACTGGTGATTGGGTTGATATCGGTGATTGTGATGAGGATTTATATAGGTGATGAGGTTTATACTGGTGACTGGGTTGATATCGGTGATTGTGATGAGGATTTATATCGGTGATGAAGTTATACTGGTGATTGGGTTGATATTGGTGATTGTGATGAGGATTTATATAGGTGATGAGGTTTATATTGGTGATTAGGTTGATATGGGTGATTGTGATGAGGATTTATATAGGTGATGAGGTTTATATTGGTGATTGGGTTGATATAGGTGATTGTGATGAGGATTTATATCGGTGATGAGGTTATACTGGTGATTGGGTTGATATCGGTGATTGTGATGAGGATTTAAATGGTGATGAGGTTTATATTGGTGATTGGGTTGATATCGGTGATTGTGATGAGGATTTATATCGTTGAGAAGGATTTATATCTGTGATGATTTACATCAGTGATTATTTATATCAGTGGTGGGGATTTATATCGGTGATGGGGATTTTGTCAAGGTTTGGCTGAGCTGCTCTAACACTGCCTATTGATTCTGCTGTCTGAGCTAATCTAGTGCTCTGCTATCCATTGTTGCTGCCTTCTGAGTTTCTGTCTCAGGCTGAATCAGCTGACCTCTCTGATTACTCACCTGACTGTTATCAGCCAGCCCTCCCAGGGTATTTAAAGCAGCTTGGCTCACTTCCTGATTGTCCTTGTGTTTGTTGCTGCTGGCTGCTGTGGATTCTTTCTGTGCTCCTGTTTATCTGTGTACGACCTGGCTTCCTCTGACGATCCTTCTGGCTCCTGACTGCTGGCTGTTCCTGACATTGCAGACTTCTGTGTTCCTGACCCCTGGCTTGTTCCTGATGTCGCAGAGTCCTGTGTTCCTGACTCTGGCTTGGCTGAGTACTTATCTGGGTTCCTGACCCTGGCTTGTCCTTTGGTTTATGCTTCTGGATCCTGATTCTGTTTTTGTCACTTTAATAAAGGTGTTTTGCATTTTAAATTTTTATGTCTGCCTGGTTCCTGGTCCCTAACAGTACACAAGGACCATGAACTCAGGAGGTGCAGGCAATTCACTGAATATTTTTTTTCAGGCTGCACCAGGTAGATCAATGCATGGACCAGTTTGTTTTAGCCTTCCAGGCTTTGTTGCTCCGTAATGAGCATCTGATTCCACCACCTCAGCTGCCCGCGGCGCAGGCTGACCCTATAGCTGCTCCTGCTCCGGCTGCCAATGGCGATTCCAAGGTTATAAGAGGCATGACAGGGTCTGCCTTGCTTCCCCAGTATTATGGGAATGACCCTAACCAGCACAGAGGTTTCCTGAACCAGGTTGGTATCTATCTGGAGATGGTACCACAGTGTCACAGTAACTTGTTTCCAGTGCCGCCGCTTCAGCGAAGCTCGGCGTCTTTCCATGTGTCACCTGCAGGCAAGAGGCTTCAGCATGCTGCAGGCCTCTGTTTTATGTGTGTTTGTTTCGGGTAGTCTCCTCCTACCTACTTCCTCCCTCTAGCTGCTCCTCCTACCTACTTCCTGTGGAGGGGTTTAAAGGGCAGACTGAGTCCTGACTCAGTCAAACTTATGTTGTTGTTCTGAGCAGTTCTTTTCTAGTATTCCTGATTCCTGTGTATGATCCGGCTTGTCTGTCCATCCATTCTGGTGCTGACCTGTGGCTCTGTCTATTTTCCTTAGAGTTCCGATTTGGCTCAGATATCCTTTCTGGTGCAAACCTGTGGCTCTGGCTGAGTACCTGACCTAGGCTTTTCTGACTACCCACTCTGGTGTTGACCTGGGGCTCTATCCACTGCGCATCCAGCATTCCATCGCTTCAGTGGATATCCTATCTGGTGCAAACCTGTGGCTCTGGCTGACTACCCGCTCCGTGTATGATTTTGGCTCTTCTGACTATCCTATCTGGTGCTTATTAGAAGGCTCTTCTGTTCACTCAGTTTGTTCAGACATCCTTCCTAGTACTGACCTGGGGCTCTAGCAGACTCCTAGCTACTGACTGCAGGCTGAGTCAGTATCCCTTGGGTGTTACCTTACCACAAGACTCCAGTGGGCTGAGGCCTAGTCTTGGACAGTGTGGTGCAGAGATTGGGAGACTGCTATTCCTGATACAGTGCTCACCGTTTCAATCACCCACTGTGTGTATATATTTATATTGCATTACTGTCATTATTCTCGTAAACAAAGGTTCTATTAACTATACCGTCTGACTCCTTGGCATGGGCTGATCCCCTTTGAGAGATACAGAAACCTGGAGTGGGATACTAATACCCCTGAACAGGAGCGAATACTAATACCCCTGAACTGGAGAGGATACTAATACCCATAAACAAGGTGCGATACTAATACCCCTGAACAGGAGCGAATACTAATACCCCTGAACAGGAGAGGATACTAATACCCCTGATCATGTAGGCGTTAAACACAAACCAGATAACATTTATTGTATGACTGGTAATGTTTTTGGTGTTGGACAGTTTAGAGTTAAAATGAATTTAACCCCATTTTTGAATGCTCTAGTATGAAAAATGCTTGTTCTGCTCCTAGGTCAATATTGGGAACTAACCACCAGATAACTAGTAGGGATGCACAGTGATAACATAACACAGGGTGTCAAATAAGAAATCATCACTAGATGGCGCTCTCATCACTCATCTCGTCTATTTACATTACTGGGAATTGTCATTTCTCTCATACAGTGCAGCTGGTTTGCTCCAGAACGCCACCTCTTTGGGCTATTGAATTGCACCAGTGACACCTAACATCGCGTGATAATCACAGAGCAGACAGTGTCAGTAACACAGGAACACGTATAAAGTGAAAACTGTATTTAAGGGGTTAAAAAGTTCTATTCAAGTGCGTAAGACTTTTAGAATTATTATGTGTCCCCAATGTTGCAGTGGGTTTACTCCACAATAACTCCAGTTTGGCATTATACATCTGGGCCATAATAATATAATAACATAGTAATATAGTAGCATAATAATCCTATATAATAATTTGCTGAAACATGTGTAACGATACGTCATGCGCAGTCTGCACCGCGGCTGCTCGGGCAGTCTCTACTGCACATGACTTCCGCGCGACCGGGTGGCAGTGGCTCATGTAACGGGCTCTTCCACTAGTACAGTACTATAGTAACAATAACAGTAACATAACACAGTAATATAGTAACATAGTAACACAGTAATATAGTAACATACTTATATAATAACACTGTAATATAGTAACACTGTAATATAGTAATATAGTAACAGAGGAACAGTAATATAGTAACATAATAACACAGTGACATAATAATATAGTAACATAATAACACAGTACTATTGTAACATAGTAACACTAACATAATAACACAGTAACAGTGATTTAGTAACACAATAACATAGTAATATACTAACATAGTAATATAATAACACAGGAACATAGCAATATAGTAACAATGACACAGTAACAAAGTAACACAGCAACCTAGTAATATAGTTACATAATGATACAGTGACATAGTAACACAGTAACATAAAAATATAGTAACACAGTAATATAGTAACATAGTAACACTGTAACATAATACCATAGTAATATAGCAACAGTAACATAGTAACCTAGAAATACAGTAACAATAACACAGTAACACAGTAATATAGTAACAGTAATATAGTAACACAGTAATATAGTAACAATAACACAGGAACATAGCAATATAGTAACAATGACACAGTAACAAAGTAACACAGCAACATAGTAATATATTAACACAGTAACATAGCAATATAGTTACATAATGATACAGTAACATAGTAACAGTGACATAGTAATATAGTAACACAGTGACATAAAAATATAGTAACATTGTAACACTGTAACATAATACCATAGTAATATAGCAACAGTAACATAATAACACAGTAACATAGTAACCTAGTAATATAGTAACAATAACACAGTAATATAGTTATATATTAACACAATAATATAGTAACACAGTAATATAGTAACATAGTAATATAGTAACAATAACACAGTAATATAGTAACAATAACACAGTAATATAGTAACACAGTAATATAGTAACAATAACACAGTAATATAGTAACACAGCAATATAGCAACAGTAACATAATAACACAGTAACATAGTAACTTAGTAATATAGTAACAATAACACAGTAATATAGTTATATATTAACACAATAATATAGTAACACAGTAATATAGTAACAATAACACAGTAATATAGTAACAATAACACAGTAATATAGTAACACAGTAATATAGTAACACTGTAATACAGTAACAATAACATAGTAATATAGTTATATAGTAACACAGTAATATAGTAACAATAACACAGTAATATAGTAACACAGTAATATAGTAACACTGTAATACAGTAACAATAACATAGTAATATAGTTATATAATAACACAGTAATGTAGTAACATAGTAATATAGTAATATTAACACAGTAACATAGTTATATAGTAACACTGTAATATAGTAACAATAACACAGTAATATAGTAATATAACAGAAACATAGTAATATAGTAACATGGTAACACAGTAAGATAGTAGCATAGTAATATAGTAACACAACATAATAATACTTTAACATAGTAATATAATAACAAGGGAACATAATAATACAGTAACACAGTAGCATAGCAATATAGGATAAGTAACATAATAACATAGTAATATACTGTAGTAATATAGTAACACATTAACATAGTAACACAGTAACATAATAATACAGTAATATAGTAACACAGTAATATAGTAACATAGTAACATAGTAATAATATAGTAACACAGTAATATAGCCACATAGTAACATAATAATAAAGTAATATAGAAACATAGTAACAATAATACAGTAATATAGTAATACAGTAATATAGTAACACAGTAATATAGCAACATAGTAACATAATAATAACGTAATATAGTAACATAGTAACAGTAACATAATAACACTATAATATAGTTGATAAGAATGAATAAAGCCCTGTATCCGCCCAGTTAGCCCAAACCTTATCACCTCTGTGGAGGCAAAAAAAAAATCAAACACATTGAAGTAATTTCCAATTAAAGTCCAAGTAGGTAAAACAATTAGTTCCTGACTCATCAAGGCAGTCAGATATCTCCCTGGATCAACAACATGATGACATCATAACGAGAGATAAGACATATTTACATCACACGTGTATGAAGTACTGCAGGAATGAGAGTCACTACGTCCATGGAACACATCAGTGGTGTGTAGTATGACTGTATCAAGTGAGGATACCCAGATGTTACATATAATAAGGTGAAAACATAACATAGTGTCCATCTTATCCTCCCTGATACAACTAGTGATGCATAAACACAACCAGCTGGTCCATCTAGTCTGGATAATTCCTTATCTACAGACAAAGAGAGGGAGGAGGCAGGAAAGGGACAGACAGACACACAGAGACCCAATGACAGAGAGACCTAGACACCATAAGAGACGCATAGTTTGAGATGCCATGAGAGACAGACAGTCAGACGGAGTGCCTGTGAGACAGACAGACAGACTTAGCTCACCTCAGATAATTTGTCCTGCTGTGCGATGAGTGAAAACCACTCGAGTCTCAGATGCACCAACCCACTGGCCACGTCACTGAGCGGGAACCACTGTACAGAGCGAAGGAACCAATCAGTAAGAGGGGAGAGACCTCGGCACCACCAGTTCCACTGATACTGTATCTGGACCCCAGTCTAGAACCTGCTGGACAATGATGGTCCTGATGGGAAGGACCTTAGGCTGCTCATTACTGATATCAGGTCCTCCTTCATCCTCTCCCCGTTAGGGTAATTCTATACACAAGGGTCATTTATAGGTATAAAATCCTGATTACAGTCCCAGCCTGGTACCCGTTCTGTGAGATACAACTGGACCAGTTCTGTGTAGTGAGCTTATGTGTCACTTTGTGTGTATGAGGACCTTGATAACAATGTGACTGCAGGATTTCATGTAATTTAACATACTTGTCTCTTCATTCTACTTGTGAGAGACAACACTATCCCTTCATTTATGTATCTGGACCCTCCAGTACATAATCTGACACGTCACCTATAAAATATTAGGGGAGAGCCCTGAAAATGCCAAGCTGCAGGTTAGGGGTGCTCAGAATGCAGGTTAGGGGGTGCTCAGATTGCAGGTTAGGGGGCGCTCAGATTGCACATTAGGGGGTGCTCAGATTGCAGGTTAGGGGGCGCTCAGATTGCACATTAGGGGGCGCTCAGATTGCAGGTTAGGCTGCGCTCAGATTGCATGTTAGGGGGCACTCAGATTGCAGGTTAGGGTGCGCTCAGATTGCATGTTAGGGGGCACTCAGATTGCAGGTTAGGCTGCGCTCAGATTGCATGTTAGGGGGCACTCAGATTGCAGGTTAGGCTGCGCTCAGATTGCATGTTAGGGTGCGCTCAGATTGCATGTTAGGGGGCGCTCAGATTGCATGTTAGGGGGCACTCAGATTGCAGGATAGGGGTGCTCAGATTGCATGTTAGGGTGCGCTCAGATTGCAGGTTAGGGTGCGCTCAGATTGCATGTTAGGGGTGCATTGCAGGTTAGGGGGTGCTCAGATTGCAGGTCAAGGGGTGCTCAGACTGCAGGTTAGGGGTGCTCAGATTGCAGGTCAAGGGGTGCTCAGACTGCAGATTAGGGGGAGCTCAGACTGCAGGTTATGGAGGGCGCTCAGATTGCAGGTTAGGGGGTGCTCAGATTGCAGGATAGGGGGTGCTCAGATTGCAGGTTAGGGGACACTCAGATTGCAGGTTATGGAGGGTGCTCAGATTGCAGGTTAGGGGGTGCTCAGATTGCAGGTTAGGGGGTGCTCAGACTGCAGGTTAGGGGGTGCTCAGATTGCAGGTTAGGGGGTGCTCAGATTGCAGGTTAGGGGGTGCTCAGATTGCAGGTTAGAGGGTGCTCAGATTGCAGGTTAGAGGGTGCTCAGACTGCAGATTAGGGGGCGCTCAGACTGCAGATTAGGGGGTGCTCAGATTGCAGGTTAGGGGGTGCTCAGACTGCAGGTTAGGGGGCTCTCAGATTGCAGGTTAGGGGGTGCTCAGATTGCAGGTTAGGGGGTGCTCAGATTGCATATTAGGGGGAGCTCAGATTGCAGGTTAGGGGGTGCTCAGATTGCAGGTTAGGGGGAGCTCAGATTGCAGGTTAGGGGACACTCAGATTGCAGGTTAGGGGGAACTCAGATTGCAGGTTAGGGGGTGCTCAGATTGCAGGTTAGGGGGTGCTCAGACTGCAGGTTAGGGGGTGCTCAGATTGCAGGTTAGGGGTGCTCAGATTGCAGGTTAGAGGGTGCTCAGACTGCATGTTAGGGGGAGCTCAGATTGCAGGTTAGGGGGAGCTCAGATTGCAGGTTAGGGGACACTCAGATTGCAGGTTAGGGGGAACTCAGATTGCAGGTTAGGGGGTGCTCAGATTGCAAGTTAGGGGGTGCTCAGACTGCAGGTTAGGGGGTGCTCAGATTGCAGGTTAGGGGTGCTCAGATTGCAGGTTAGGGGGCGCTCAGATTGCAGGTTAGGGGGCGCTCAGATTGCAGGTTAGGGGGCGCTCAGATTGCAGGTTAGGGTGTGCTCAGACTGCAGATTAGGGGGAGCTCAGATTGCAGGTTAGGGGGTGCTCAGATTGCAGGTTAGGGGGAGCTCAGACTGCAGATTAGGGGGAGCTCAGATTGCAGGTTAGGGGGAGCTCAGACTGCAGATTAGGGGGCGCTCAGATTGCAGGTTAGGGGGAGCTCAGACTGCAGATTAGGGGGAGCTCAGACTGCAGATTAGGGGGAGCTCAGATTGCAGGTTAGGGGGAGCTCAGACTGCAGATTAGGGGGAGCTCAGATTGCAGGTTAGGGGGTGCTCAGATTGCAGGTTAGGGGGTGCTCAGACTGCAGGTTAGGGGGTGCTCAGATTGCACATTAGGGGGCACTCAGATTGCAGGTTAGGGGGCTCTCAGATTGCAGGTTAGGGGGTGCTCAGATTGCAGGTTAGGGGACACTCAGATTGCAGGTTAGGGGACACTCAGATTGCAGGTTAGGGGACACTCAGATTGCAGGTTAGGGGACACTCAGATTGCAGGTTAGGGGACACTCAGATTGCAGGTTAGGGGACACTCAGATTGCAGGTTAGGGGGAACTCAGATTGCAGGTTAGGGGACACTCAGATTGCAGGTTAGGGGGAGCTCAGATTGCAGGTTAGGGGGCGCTCAGATTGCAGGTTAGGGGGAACTCAGATTGCAGGTTAGGGGGAACTCAGATTGCAGGTTAGGGGACACTCAGATTGCAGGTTAGGGGACACTCAGATTGCAGGTTAGGGGACACTCAGATTGCAGGTTAGGGGGAACTCAGATTGCAGGTTAGGGGGTGCTCAGATTGCAGGTTAGGGGGAACTCAGATTGCAGGTTAGGGGACACTCAGATTGCAGGTTAGGGGGAACTCAGATTGCAGGTTAGGGGGAACTCAGATTGCAGGTTAGGGGGTGCTCAGATTGCAGGTTAGGGGGTGCTCAGATTGCAGGTTAGGGGGTGCTCAGACTGCAGGTTAGGGGGAACTCAGATTGCAGGTTAGGGGACACTCAGATTGCAGGTTAGGGGGAACTCAGATTGCAGGTTAGGGGACACTCAGATTGCAGGTTAGGGGGAACTCAGATTGCAGGTTAGGGGACACTCAGATTGCAGGTTAGGGGGAACTCAGACTGCAGGTTGGGGGGTGCTTAATGGGTCCCTTAAGCAAAAACAAAGGTTGTGGAAATTGTGGGCCAGTACACTATAGAAATACAGCGAGGACAGAGGTCAGGGAGTGGGATTGTTGGGCTGTATGTATAAAGAAAAAGTGGTGTAGTTGGTCTGCCCCAGGACTGCTCCACTTTTTCTTTATACCTATGTCCTTCAGAGCTGTGATGGGGACTGCGTCTGCCTAATGCAATTTACTAATCTGGTTTCATCTAAAATTCTCCCCTTAATCCGCCTGTGTCATTTGGAGGGCGTGGGAAGGGTCTGTGCATTTCGGGTGCTCTTTCTGTCCCCCTTATTTAATACTATGTACTAAACATTGTCCCATCTCCCTGCTGTACAGGAGCAGTAATAATATCAGGGTTAGTCTGGGGGAGAAGCGCTGACACAGGCGTCAGAGGATAACACCAGCGGACCCCCCCAATCTCCATATCCCAGAGACGTTACCTCATCCACCACACGGTCCTTCATCACCCCCTCCAGGCCGATGACCAGACTGCAAGAGACGCACAGTCAGTACCAACACAGAAACATGGGGACATACGTATAAAGCTAGAAAGGAGGCACACTGACACCAAGTGAAGACAGAGACAAAGAACCAGCTCTCAGGTGCACCGACAGGTAAGGGTTAATACATGGGTATTAAGGTATTTTACAGTCTGGATCACTGGGAAGAGCAGGTCCTGCCCTCTCTTTCTGGACTCAGTAATGTCTATGTGAGCGGTACAGATCTGTATTCAGTAATGTCTATGTGAGCGGTACAGATCTGTACTCAGTAATGTCTATGTGAGCGGATACAGATCTGTATTCAGTAATGTCTATGTGAGCGGTACAGATCTGTATTCAGTAATGTCTATGTGAGCGGTACAGATCTGTATTCAGTAATGTCTATGTGAGAGGTACAGATCTGTATTCAGTAATGTCTATGTGAGAGGTACAGATCTGTATCAGTAATGTCTATGTGAGAGGTACAGTTCTGTATTCAGTAATGTCTATGTGAGAGGTACAGATCTGTATTCAGTAATGTCTATGTGAGCGGTACAGATCTGTATTCAGTAATGTCTATGTGAGAGGTACAGATCTGTATTCAGTAATGTCTATTTGAGCGGTACAGATCTGTATTCAGTAATGTCTATGTGAGCGGTACAGATCTGTATTCAGTAATGTCTATGTGAGAGGTACAGATCTGTATCAGTAATGTCTATGTGAGAGGTACAGATCTGTATTCAGTAATGTCTATGTGAGAGGTACAGATCTGTATCAGTAATGTCTATGTGAGAGGTACAGATCTGTATTCCGTAATGTCTATGTGAGAGGTACAGATCTGTATTCAGTAATGTCTATGTGAGCGGTACAGATCTGTATTCAGTAATGTCTATGTGAGAGGTACAGATCTGTATTCAGTAATGTCTATGTGAGAGGTACAGATCTGTATTCAGTAATGTCTATGTGAGAGGTACAGATCTGTATTCAGTAATGTCTATGTGAGAGGTACAGATCTGTATTCAGTAATGTCTATGTGAGAGGTACAGATCTGTATTCAGTAATGTCTATGTGAGCGGTACAGATCTGTATTCAGTAATGTCTATGTGAGCGGTACAGATCTGTATTCAGTAATGTCTATGTGAGAGGTATAGATCTGTATTCAGTAATGTCTATGTGAGAGGTACAGATCTGTATTCAGTAATGTCTATGTGAGCGGTACAGATCTGTATTCAGTAATGTCTATGTGAGAGGTACAGATCTGTATTCAGTAATGTCTATGTGAGAGGTACAGATCTGTATTCAGTAATGTCTATGTGAGCCGTACAGATCTGTATTCAGTAATGTCTATGTGAGCGGTACAGATCTGTATTCAGTAATGTCTATGTGAGCGGTACAGATCTGTATCAGTAATGTCTATGTGAGAGGTACAGATCTGTATTCAGTAATGTCTATGTGAGCGGTACAGTTCTGTATTCAGTAACGTCTATGTGAGAGGTACAGATCTGTATTCAGTAATGTCTATGTGAGAGGTACAGATCTGTATTCAGTAATTTCTATGTGAGAGATACAGATCTGTATTCAGTAATGTCTATGTGAGCGGTACAGATCTGTATTCAGTAACGTCTATGTGAGAGGTACAGATCTGTATCAGTAATGTCTATGTGAGAGGTACAGATCTGTATTCAGTAATGTCTATGTGAGAGGCACAGATCTGTATCAGTAATGTCTATGTGAGCGGTACAGATCTGTATTCAGTAATGTCTATGTGAGAGGTACAGTTCTGTATTCAGTAATGTCTATGTGAGCGGTACAGATCTGTATTCAGTAACGTCTATGTGAGAGGTACAGATCTGTATTCAGTAATGTCTATGTGAGAGGTACAGTTCTGTATTCAGTAATGTCTATGTGAGCGGTACAGATCTGTATTCAGTAACGTCTATGTGAGGGGTACAGATCTGTATCAGTAATGTCTATGTGAGAGGTACAGATCTGTATCAGTAATGTCTATGTGAGTGGTACAGATCTGTATCAGTAATGTCTATGTGAGCGGTACAGATCTGTATTCAGTAATGTCTATGTGAGAGGTACAGATCTGTATTCAGTAACGTCTATGTGAGAGGTACAGATCTGTATTCAGTAATGTCTATGTGAGAGGTACAGATCTGTATTCAGTAATGTCTATGTGAGAGGTACAGTTCTGTATTCAGTAATGTCTATGTGAGCGGTACAGATCTGTATTCAGTAATGTCTATGTGAGCGGTACAGATCTGTATCAGTAATGTCTATGTGAGAGGTACAGATCTGTATCAGTAACGTCTATGTGAGGGGTACAGATCTGTATCAGTAATGTCTATGTGAGAGGTACAGATCTGTATCAGTAATGTCTATGTGAGTGGTACAGATCTGTATCAGTAATGTCTATGTGAGCGGTACAGATCTGTACTCAGTAATGTCTATGTGAGCGGTACAGATCTGTATTCAGTAACGTCTATGTGAGAGGTACAGATCTGTATTCAGTAATGTCTATGTGAGAGGTACAGATCTGTTTTCAGTAATGTCTATGTGAGAGGTACAGATCTGTATTCAGTAATGTCTGTGAGAGGTATGTGAGCGGTACAGTTCTGTATTCAGTAATGTCTATGTGAGAGGTACAGATCTGTATCAGTAATGTCTATGTGAGCGGTACAGATCTGTATTCAGTAACGTCTATGTGAGAGGTACAGATCTGTATTCAGTAATGTCTATGTGAGAGGTACAGATCTGTATTCAGTAATGTCTATGTGAGCGGTACAGTTCTGTATTCAGTAATGTCTATGTGAGAGGTACAGATCTGTATCAGTAATGTCTATGTGAGAGGTACAGATCTGTATTCAGTAACGTCTATGTGAGAGGTACAGATCTGTATTCAGTAATGTCTATGTGACAGGTACAGATCTGTATTCAGTAATGTCTATGTGAGCGGTACAGATCTGTACTCAGTAATGTCTATGTGACAGGTACAGATCTGTATCAGTAATGTCTATGTGAGAGGTACAGATCTGTATTCAGTAATGTCTATGTGAGAGGTACAGATCTGTATCAGTAATGTCTATGTGAGAGGTACAGATCTGTATTCAGTAATGTCTATGTGAACGGTACAGATCTGTATTCAGTAATGTCTATGTGAGTGGTACAGATCTGTATTCAGTAATGTCTATGTGAGTGGTACAGATCTGTATTCAGTAATGTCTATGTGAGAGGTACAGATCTGTATCAGTAATGTCTATGTGAGAGGTACAGATCTGTATTCAGTAATGTCTATGTGAGAGGTACAGATCTGTATTCAGTAATGTCTATGTGAGTGGTACAGATCTGTATTCAGTAATGTCTATGTGAGCGGTACAGATCTGTATCAGTAATGTCTATGTGAGAGGTACAGATCTGTATTCAGTAATGTCTATGTGAGCGGTACAGATCTGTATTCAGTAATGTCTATGTGAGAGGTACAGATCTGTATCAGTAATGTCTATGTGAGCGGTACAGATCTGTATCAGTAATGTCTATGTGAGAGGTACAGATCTGTATCAGTAATGTCTATGTGAGCGATACAGATCTGTATCAGTAATGTCTATGTGAGCGGTACAGATCTGTATTCAGTAATGTCTATGTGAGAGGTACAGATCTGTATCAGTAATGTCTATGTGAGCGGTACAGATCTGTATCAGTAATGTCTATGTGAGAGGTACAGATCTGTATCAGTAATGTCTATGTGAGCGATACAGATCTGTATCAGTAATGTCTATGTGAGCGATACAGATCTGTATTCAGTAATGTCTATGTGAGAGGTACAGATCTGTATCAGTAATGTCTATGTGAGCGATACAGATCTGTATCAGTAATGTCTATGTGAGCGGTACAGATCTGTATCAGTAATGTCTATGTGAGAGGTACAGATCTGTATCAGTAATGTCTATGTGAGCGATACAGATCTGTATCAGTAATGTCTATGTGAGCGGTACAGATCTGTATTCAGTAACGTCTATGTGAGAGGTACAGATCTGTATCAGTAATGTCTATGTGAGCGATACAGATCTGTCTTCAGTAATGTCTATGTGAGCGGTACAGATCTGTATCAGTAATGTCTATGTGAGAGGTACAGGTCTGTATCAGTAATGTCTATGTGAGTGGTACAGATCTGTATCAGTAATGTCTATGTGAGCGATACAGATCTGTATTCAGTTATGTCTATGTGAGAGGTACAGATCTGTATCAGTAACGTCTATGTGAGCGGTACAGATCTGTATTCAGTAATGTCTATGTGAGCGGTACAGATCTGTATTCAGTAATGTCTATGTGAGAGGTACAGATCTGTATTCAGTAATGTCTATGTGAGCGATACAGATCTGTATTCAGTAATGTCTATGTGAGTGGTACAGATCTGTATTCAGTAATGTCTATGTGAGAGGTACAGATCTGTATCAGTAATGTCTATGTGAGCGATACAGATCTGTATTCAGTAATGTCTATGTGAGCGGTACAGATCTGTATTCAGTAATGTCTATGTGAGAGGTACAGATCTGTATTCAGTAATGTCTATGTGAGAGGTACAGATCAGTATTCAGTAATGTCTATGTGAGCGGTACAGATCTGTATTCAGTAATGTCTATGTGACAGGTACAGATCTGTATTCAGTAATGTCTATGTGAGCGGTACAGATCTGTATTCAGTAATGTCTATGTGAGAGGTACAGATCTGTATCAGTAATGTCTATGTGATTGGTACAGATCTGTATTCAGTAATGTCTATGTGAGCGGTACAGATCTGTATTCAGTAATGTCTATGTGAGTGGTACAGATCTGTATTCAGTAATGTCTATGTGAGCGGTACAGATCTGTATCAGTAATGTCTATGTGACAGGTACAGATCTGTATTCAGTAATGTCTATGTGAGCGGTACAGATCTGTATCAGTAATGTCTATGTGACAGGTACAGATCTGTATTCAGTAATGTCTATGTGAGAGGTACAGATCTGTATTCAGTAATGTCTATGTGAGCGGTACAGATCTGTATTCAGTAATGTCTATGTGAGCGATACAGATCTGTATTCAGTAATGTCTATGTGAGAGGTACAGATCTGTATACAGTAATGTCTATGTGAGCGGTACAGATCTGTATCAGTAATGTCTATGTGACAGGTACAGATCTGTATTCAGTAATGTCTATGTGAGAGGTACAGATCTGTATTCAGTAATGTCTATGTGAGCGATACAGATCTGTATCAGTAATGTCTATGTGAGAGGTACAGATCTGTATTCAGTAATGTCTATGTGAGAGGTACAGATCTGTATTCAGTAATGTCTATGTGAGAGGTACAGATCTGTATCAGTAATGTCTATGTGAGACGTACAGATCTGTATCAGTAATGTCTATGTGAGTGGTACAGATCTGTATTCAGTAATGTCTATGTGAGAGGTACAGATCTGTATTCAGTAATGTCTATGTGAGAGGTACAGATCTGTATCAGTAATGTCTATGTGAGCGGTACAGATCTGTATTCAGTAATGTCTATGTGAGCGGTACAGATCTGTATCAGTAATGTCTATGTGACAGGTACAGATCTGTATTCAGTAATGTCTATGTGAGAGGTACAGATCTGTATTCAGTAATGTCTATGTGACAGGTACAGATCTGTATTCAGTAATGTCTATGTGAGAGGTACAGATCTGTATTCAGTAATGTCTATGTGAGCGGTACAGATCTGTATTCAGTAATGTCTATGTGAGAGGTACAGATCTGTATTCAGTAATGTCTATGTGAGAGGTACAGATCTGTATTCAGTAATGTCTATGTGAGCGGTACAGATCTGTATTCAGTAATATCTATGTGAGAGGTACAGATCTGTATTCAGTAATGTCTATGTGAGAGGTACAGATCTGTATTCAGTAATGTCTATGTGAGCGATACAGATCTGTATTCAGTAATGTCTATGTGAGAGGTACAGATCTGTATTCAGTAATGTCTATGTGAGAGGTACAGATCTGTATTCAGTAATGTCTATGTGAGAGGTACAGATCTGTATTCAGTAATGTCTATGTGAGAGGTACAGATCTGTATTCAGTAATGTCTATGTGAGAGGTACAGATCTGTATTCAGTAATGTCTATGTGAGAGGTACAGATCTGTATTCAGTAATGTCTATGTGAGAGGTACAGATCTGTATCAGTAATGTCTATGTGAGCGGTACAGATCTGTATTCAGTAATGTCTATGTGAGAGGTACAGATCTGTATTCAGTAATGTCTATGTGAGAGGTACAGATCTGTATTCAGTAATGTCTATGTGAGAGGTACAGATCTGTATTCAGTAATGTCTATGTGAGTGGTACAGATCTGTATACAGTAATGTCTATGTGACAGGTACAGATCTGTATTCAGTAATGTCTATGTGAGAGGTACAGATCTGTATCAGTAATGTCTATGTGAGCGGTACAGATCTGTATCAGTAATGTCTATGTGACAGGTACAGATCTGTATTCAGTAATGTCTATGTGAGAGGTACAGATCTGTATTCAGTAATGTCTATGTGAGCGATACAGATCTGTATCAGTAATGTCTATGTGAGAGGTACAGATCTGTATTCAGTAATGTCTATGTGAGAGGTACAGATCTGTACTCAGTAATGTCTATGTGAGAGGTACAGATCTGTATTCAGTAATGTCTATGTGAGAGGTACAGATCTGTATTCAGTAATGTCTATGTGAGAGGTACAGATCTGTACTCAGTAATGTCTATGTGAGAGGTACAGATCTGTATTCAGTAATGTCTATGTGAGCGGTACAGATCTGTATCAGTAATGTCTATGTGAGAGGTACAGATCTGTATCAGTAATGTCTATGTGAGCGGTACAGATCTGTAGTCAGTAATGTCTATGTGAGTGGTACAGATCTGTATCAGTAATGTCTATGTGAGAGGTACAGATCTGTATTCAGTAATGTCTATGTGAGCGGTACAGATCTGTATCAGTAATGTCTATGTGAGTGGTACAGATCTGTATCAGTAATGTCTATGTGAGCGGTACAGATCTGTATCAGTAATGTCTATGTGAGAGGTACAGATCTGTATTCAGTAATGTCTATGTGAGAGGTACAGATCTGTATTCAGTAATGTCTATGTGAGAGGTACAGATCTGTATTCAGTAATGTCTATGTGAGAGGTACAGATCTGTATTCAGTAATGTCTATGTGAGAGGTACAGATCTGTACTCAGTAATGTCTATGTGAGAGGTACAGATCTGTATTCAGTAATGTCTATGTGAGAGGTACAGATCTGTATTCAGTAATGTCTATGTGAGAGGTACAGATCTGTATCAGTAATGTCTATGTGAGAGGTACAGATCTGTATTCAGTAATGTCTATGTGAGCGATACAGATCTGTATCAGTAATGTCTATGTGAGAGGTACAGATCTGTATTCAGTAATGTCTATGTGAGAGGTACAGATCTGTATTCAGTAATGTCTATGTGAGAGGTACAGATCTGTATTCAGTAATGTCTATGTGAGCGGATACAGATCTGTATTCAGTAATGTCTATGTGAGCGGTACAGATCTGTATTCAGTAATGTCTATGTGAGCGGTACAGATCTGTATTCAGTAATGTCTATGTGAGCGGTACAGATCTGTATTCAGTAATGTCTATGTGAGAGGTACAGTTCTGTATTCAGTAATGTCTATGTGAGAGGTACAGTTCTGTATTCAGTAATGTCTATGTGAGCGATACAGATCTGTATCAGTAATGTCTATGTGAGCGGTACAGATCTGTATTCAGTAATGTCTATGTGAGAGGTACAGATCTGTATTCAGTAATGTCTATGTGAGAGGTACAGATCTGTATTCAGTAATGTCTATGTGATTGGTACAGATCTGTATTCAGTAATGTCTATGTGAGCGGTACAGATCTGTATTCAGTAATGTCTATGTGAGAGGTACAGATCTGTATTCAGTAATGTCTATGTGAGCGGTACAGATCTGTATCAGTAATGTCTATGTGAGAGGTACAGATCTGTATCAGTAATGTCTATGTGAGAGGTACAGTTCTGTATTCAGTAATGTCTATGTGAGAGGTACAGATCTGTATTCAGTAATGTCTATGTGAGCGGTACAGATCTGTATTCAGTAATGTCTATGTGAGAGGTACAGATCTGTATTCAGTAATGTCTATGTGAGAGGTACAGATCTGTATTCAGTAATGTCTTTGTGAGAGGTACAGATCTGTATCAGTAATGTCTATGTGAGAGGTACAGATCTGTACTCAGTAATGTCTATGTGAGAGGTACAGATCTGTATCAGTAATGTCTATGTGAGTGGTACAGATCTGTATCAGTAATGTCTATGTGAGCGGTACAGATCTGTATCAGTAATGTCTATGTGAGAGGTACAGATCTGTATCAGTAATGTCTATGTGAGGGTACAGATCTGTATTCAGTAATGTCTATGTGAGCGGTACAGATCTGTATTCAGTAATGTCTATGTGAGCGGTACAGATCTGTATTCAGTAATGTCTATGTGAGCGGTACAGATCTGTATCAGTAATGTCTATGTGAGCGGTACAGATCTGTATTCAGTAATGTCTATGTGAGAGGTACAGATCTGTATCAGTAATGTCTATGTGAGAGGTACAGATCTGTATCAGTAATGTCTATGTGAGAGGTACAGATCTGTATCAGTAATGTCTATGTGAGAGGTACAGATCTGTATTCAGTAATGTCTATGTGAGAGGTACAGATCTGTATTCAGTAATGTCTATGTGAGAGGTACAGATCTGTATCAGTAATGTCTATGTGAGAGGTACAGATCTGTATCAGTAATGTCTATGTGAGAGGTACAGATCTGTATTCAGTAATGTCTATGTGAGCGGTACAGATCTGTATTCAGTAATGTCTATGTGAGAGGTACAGATCTGTATCAGTAATGTCTATGTGAGCGATACAGATCTGTATTCAGTAATGTCTATGTGAGAGGTACAGATCTGTTTTCAGTAATGTCTATGTGAGCGGTACAGATCTGTATCAGTAATGTCTATGTGAGAGGTACAGATCTGTATCAGTAATGTCTATGTGAGGGGTACAGATCTGTATCAGTAATGTCTATGTGAGAGGTACAGATCTGTATCAGTAATGTCTATGTGACAGGTACAGATCTGTATTCAGTAATGTCTATGTGAGAGGTACAGATCTGTATTCAGTAATGTCTATGTGACAGGTACAGATCTGTATTCAGTAATATCTATGTGAGAGGTACAGATCTGTATTCAGTAATGTCTATGTGAGCGGTACAGATCTGTATCAGTAATGTCTATGTGAGAGGTACAGATCTGGATTCAGTAATGTCTATGTGAGAGGTACAGATCTGTATTCAGTAATGTCTATGTGAGCGGTACAGATCTGTATTCAGTAATGTCTATGTGAGCGGTACAGATCTGTATTCAGTAATGTCTATGTGAGAGGTACAGATCTGTATCAGTAATGTCTATGTGAGAGGTACAGATCTGTATCAGTAATGTCTATGTGAGAGGTACGGTTCTGGATTCAATAACATCTATGTGAGTGGTACAGATCTGTATTCAGTAATGTCTATGTGAGCGGTACAGATCTGTATCAGTAATGTCTATGTGAGAGGTACAGATCTGTATCAGTAATGTCTATGTGAGAGGTACAGATCTGTATCAGTAATGTCTATGTGAGAGGTACAGATCTGTATCAGTAATGTCTATGTGAGAGGTACAGATCTGTATTCAGTAATGTCTATGTGAGAGGTACAGATCTGTATCAGTAATGTCTATGTGAGAGGTACAGATCTGTATCAGTAATGTCTATGTGAGAGGTACAGATCTGTATCAGTAATGTCTATGTGAGAGGTACAGATCTGTATCAGTAATGTCTATGTGAGAGGTACAGATCTGTATCAGTAATGTCTATGTGAGAGGTACAGATCTGTATCAGTAATGTCTATGTGAGAGGTACAGATCTGTATCAGTAATGTCTATGTGAGCGGTACAGATCTGTATTCAGTAATGTCTATGTGAGCGATACAGATCTGTATCAGTAATGTCTATGTGAGAGGTACAGATCTGTATTCAGTAATGTCTATGTGAGAGGTACAGATCTGTATTCAGTAATGTCTATGTGAGCGATACAGATCTGTATCAGTAATGTCTATGTGAGAGGTACAGATCTGTATCAGTAATGTCTATGTGAGAGGTACAGATCTGTATCAGTAATGTCTATGTGAGCGGTACAGATCTGTATTCAGTAATGTCTATGTGAGCGATACAGATCTGTATCAGTAATGTCTATGTGAGAGGTACAGATCTGTATTCAGTAATGTCTATGTGAGAGGTACAGATCTGTATTCAGTAATGTCTATGTGAGCGATACAGATCTGTATCAGTAATGTCTATGTGAGAGGTACAGATCTGTATCAGTAATGTCTAAGTGAGCGGTACAGATCTGTATCAGTAATGTCTATGTGAGAGGTACAGATCTGTATCAGTAATGTCTATGTGAGAGGTACAGATCTGTATCAGTAATGTCTATGTGAGAGGTACAGATCTGTATTCAGTAATGTCTATGTGAGCGATACAGATCTGTATCAGTAATGTCTATGTGAGAGGTACAGATCTGTATTCAGTAATGTCTATGTGAGCGGTACAGATCTGTATCAGTAATGTCTATGTGACAGGTACAGATCTGTATTCAGTAATGTCTATGTGAGAGGTACAGATCTGTATTCAGTAATGTCTATGTGAGCGATACAGATCTGTATCAGTAATGTCTATGTGAGAGGTACAGATCTGTATTCAGTAATGTCTATGTGAGAGGTACAGATCTGTATTCAGTAATGTCTATGTGAGAGGTACAGATCTGTATCAGTAATGTCTATGTGAGACGTACAGATCTGTATCAGTAATGTCTATGTGAGTGGTACAGATCTGTATTCAGTAATGTCTATGTGAGAGGTACAGATCTGTATTCAGTAATGTCTATGTGAGAGGTACAGATCTGTATCAGTAATGTCTATGTGAGCGGTACAGATCTGTATTCAGTAATGTCTATGTGAGCGGTACAGATCTGTATCAGTAATGTCTATGTGACAGGTACAGATCTGTATTCAGTAATGTCTATGTGAGAGGTACAGATCTGTATTCAGTAATGTCTATGTGAGAGGTACAGATCTGTATTCAGTAATGTCTATGTGAGAGGTACAGATCTGTATTCAGTAATGTCTATGTGAGCGGTACAGATCTGTATTCAGTAATGTCTATGTGAGAGGTACAGATCTGTATTCAGTAATGTCTATGTGAGAGGTACAGATCTGTATTCAGTAATGTCTATGTGAGCGGTACAGATCTGTATTCAGTAATATCTATGTGAGAGGTACAGATCTGTATTCAGTAATGTCTATGTGAGAGGTACAGATCTGTATTCAGTAATGTCTATGTGAGCGATACAGATCTGTATTCAGTAATGTCTATGTGAGAGGTACAGATCTGTATTCAGTAATGTCTATGTGAGAGGTACAGATCTGTATTCAGTAATGTCTATGTGAGAGGTACAGATCTGTATTCAGTAATGTCTATGTGAGAGGTACAGATCTGTATTCAGTAATGTCTATGTGAGAGGTACAGATCTGTATTCAGTAATGTCTATGTGAGAGGTACAGATCTGTATTCAGTAATGTCTATGTGAGAGGTACAGATCTGTATCAGTAATGTCTATGTGAGCGGTACAGATCTGTATTCAGTAATGTCTATGTGAGAGGTACAGATCTGTATTCAGTAATGTCTATGTGAGAGGTACAGATCTGTATTCAGTAATGTCTATGTGAGAGGTACAGATCTGTATTCAGTAATGTCTATGTGAGTGGTACAGATCTGTATACAGTAATGTCTATGTGACAGGTACAGATCTGTATTCAGTAATGTCTATGTGAGAGGTACAGATCTGTATCAGTAATGTCTATGTGAGCGGTACAGATCTGTATCAGTAATGTCTATGTGACAGGTACAGATCTGTATTCAGTAATGTCTATGTGAGAGGTACAGATCTGTATTCAGTAATGTCTATGTGAGCGTACAGATCTGTATCAGTAATGTCTATGTGAGAGGTACAGATCTGTATTCAGTAATGTCTATGTGAGAGGTACAGATCTGTACTCAGTAATGTCTATGTGAGAGGTACAGATCTGTATTCAGTAATGTCTATGTGAGAGGTACAGATCTGTATTCAGTAATGTCTATGTGAGAGGTACAGATCTGTACTCAGTAATGTCTATGTGAGAGGTACAGATCTGTATTCAGTAATGTCTATGTGAGAGGTACAGATCTGTATCAGTAATGTCTATGTGAGAGGTACAGATCTGTATCAGTAATGTCTATGTGAGCGGTACAGATCTGTATTCAGTAATGTCTATGTGAGAGGTACAGATCTGTATCAGTAATGTCTATGTGAGAGGTACAGATCTGTATTCAGTAATGTCTATGTGAGCGGTACAGATCTGTATTCAGTAATGTCTATGTGAGAGGTACAGATCTGTATCAGTAATGTCTATGTGAGCGGTACAGATCTGTATCAGTAATGTCTATGTGAGAGGTACAGATCTGTATTCAGTAATGTCTATGTGAGAGGTACAGATCTGTATTCAGTAATGTCTATGTGAGAGGTACAGATCTGTATTCAGTAATGTCTATGTGAGAGGTACAGATCTGTATTCAGTAATGTCTATGTGAGAGGTACAGATCTGTACTCAGTAATGTCTATGTGAGAGGTACAGATCTGTATTCAGTAATGTCTATGTGAGAGGTACAGATCTGTATTCAGTAATGTCTATGTGAGAGGTACAGATCTGTATCAGTAATGTCTATGTGAGAGGTACAGATCTGTATTCAGTAATGTCTATGTGAGCGATACAGATCTGTATCAGTAATGTCTATGTGAGAGGTACAGATCTGTATTCAGTAATGTCTATGTGAGAGGTACAGATCTGTATTCAGTAATGTCTATGTGAGAGGTACAGATCTGTATCAGTAATGTCTATGTGAGAGGTACAGATCTGTATTCAGTAATGTCTATGTGAGAGGTACAGATCTGTATCAGTAATGTCTATGTGAGAGGTACAGATCTGTATCAGTAATGTCTATGTGAGAGGTACAGATCTGTATTCAGTAATGTCTATGTGAGAGGTACAGATCTGTATTCAGTAATGTCTATGTGAGAGGTACAGATCTGTATTCAGTAATGTCTATGTGAGAGGTACAGATCTGTATCAGTAATGTCTATGTGATGGTACAGATCTGTATTCAGTAATGTCTATGTGAGCGGTACAGATCTGTATTCAGTAATGTCTATGTGAGAGGTACAGATCTGTATTCAGTAATGTCTATGTGAGAGGTACAGATCTGTATTCAGTAATGTCTATGTGAGAGGTACAGATCTGTATCAGTAATGTCTATGTGATTGGTACAGATCTGTATTCAATAATGTCTATGTGAGCGGTACAGATCTGTATTCAGTAATGTCTATGTGAGAGGTACAGATCTGTATCAGTAATGTCTATGTGATTGGTACAGATCTGTATTCAGTAATGTCTATGTGAGCGGTACAGATCTGTATCAGTAATGTCTATGTGAGAGGTACAGATCTGTATCAGTAATGTCTATGTGAGAGGTACAGATCTGTATTCAGTAATGTCTATGTGAGCGGTACAGATCTGTATCAGTAATGTCTATGTGAGAGGTACAGATCTGTATCAGTAATGTCTATGTGAGCGGTACAGATCTGTATTCAGTAATGTCTATGTGAGCGGTACAGATCTGTATTCAGTAATGTCTATGTGAGCGGTACAGATCTGTATTCAGTAATGTCTATGTGAGCGGTACAGATCTGTATTCAGTAATGTCTATGTGAGAGGTACAGATCTGTATCAGTAATGTCTATGTGAGCGGTACAGATCTGTATTCAGTAATGTCTATGTGAGCGGTACAGATCTGTATTCAGTAATGTCTATGTGAGAGGTACAGATCTGTATTCAGTAATGTCTATGTGAGAGGTACAGATCTGTATTCAGTAATGTCTATGTGAGCGATACAGATCTGTATCAGTAATGTCTATGTGAGCGGTACAGATCTGTATTCAGTAATGTCTATGTGAGAGGTACAGATCTGTATTCAGTAATGTCTATGTGAGAGGTACAGATCTGTATTCAGTAATGTCTATGTGATGGTACAGATCTGTATTCAGTAATGTCTATGTGAGCGGTACAGATCTGTATTCAGTAATGTCTATGTGAGAGGTACAGATCTGTATTCAGTAATGTCTATGTGAGCGGTACAGATCTGTATCAGTAATGTCTATGTGAGAGGTACAGATCTGTATCAGTAATGTCTATGTGAGAGGTACAGATCTGTATTCAGTAATGTCTATGTGAGAGGTACAGATCTGTATCAGTAATGTCTATGTGAGCGGTACAGATCTGTATTCAGTAATGTCTATGTGAGAGGTACAGATCTGTATTCAGTAATGTCTATGTGAGAGGTACAGATCTGTATTCAGTAATGTCTATGTGAGAGGTACAGATCTGTATCAGTAATGTCTATGTGAGAGGTACAGATCTGTACTCAGTAATGTCTATGTGAGAGGTACAGATCTGTATCAGTAATGTCTATGTGAGTGGTACAGATCTGTATCAGTAATGTCTATGTGAGCGGTACAGATCTGTATCAGTAATGTCTATGTGAGAGGTACAGATCTGTATCAGTAATGTCTATGTGAGGGTACAGATCTGTATTCAGTAATGTCTATGTGAGCGGTACAGATCTGTATTCAGTAATGTCTATGTGAGCGGTACAGATCTGTATTCAGTAATGTCTATGTGAGCGATACAGATCTGTATCAGTAATGTCTATGTGAGCGGTACAGATCTGTATCAGTAATGTCTATGTGAGCGGTACAGATCTGTATTCAGTAATGTCTATGTGAGAGGTACAGATCTGTATCAGTAATGTCTATGTGAGAGGTACAGATCTGTATCAGTAATGTCTATGTGAGAGGTACAGATCTGTATCAGTAATGTCTATGTGAGAGGTACAGATCTGTATTCAGTAATGTCTATGTGAGAGGTACAGATCTGTATTCAGTAATGTCTATGTGAGAGGTACAGATCTGTATCAGTAATGTCTATGTGAGAGGTACAGATCTGTATCAGTAATGTCTATGTGAGAGGTACAGATCTGTATTCAGTAATGTCTATGTGAGCGGTACAGATCTGTATTCAGTAATGTCTATGTGAGAGGTACAGATCTGTATCAGTAATGTCTATGTGAGCGATACAGATCTGTATTCAGTAATGTCTATGTGAGAGGTACAGATCTGTTTCAGTAATGTCTATGTGAGCGGTACAGATCTGTATCAGTAATGTCTATGTGAGAGGTACAGATCTGTATCAGTAATGTCTATGTGAGGGGTACAGATCTGTATCAGTAATGTCTATGTGAGAGGTACAGATCTGTATCAGTAATGTCTATGTGAGCAGGTACAGATCTGTATTCAGTAATGTCTATGTGAGAGGTACAGATCTGTATTCAGTAATGTCTATGTGACGAGGTACAGATCTGTATTCAGTAATGTCTATGTGAGAGGTACAGATCTGTATTCAGTAATGTCTATGTGAGCGGTACAGATCTGTATTCAGTAATGTCTATGTGAGAGGTACAGATCTGTATTCAGTAATGTCTATGTGAGAGGTACAGATCTGTATTCAGTAATGTCTATGTGAGCGGTACAGATCTGTATCAGTAATGTCTATGTGAGAGGTACAGATCTGTATCAGTAATGTCTATGTGAGAGGTACAGATCTGTATTCAGTAATGTCTATGTGAGAGGTACAGATCTGTATCAGTAATGTCTATGTGAGAGGTACAGATCTGTATTCATAATTCTATGTGAGAGGTACAGATCTGTATCAGTAATGTCTATGTGAGAGGTACAGATCTGTATCAGTAATGTCTATGTGAGAGGTACAGATCTGTATCAGTAATGTCTATGTGAGAGGTACAGATCTGTATCAGTAATGTCTATGTGAGAGGTACAGATCTGTATCAGTAATGTCTATGTGAGAGGTACAGATCTGTATTCAGTAATGTCTATGTGAGAGGTACAGATCTGTATCAGTAATGTCTATGTGAGAGGTACAGATCTGTATCAGTAATGTCTATGTGAGAGGTACAGATCTGTATCAGTAATGTCTATGTGAGAGTACAGATCTGTATCAGTAATGTCTATGTGAGAGGTCAGATCTGTATCAGTAATGTCTATGTGAGAGTACAGATCTGTATCAGTAATGTCTAAGTGAGAGGTACAGATCTGTAATCAGTAATGTCTATTGGTGCAGACGGTACAGATCTGTATCAGTAATGTCTATGTGCAGAGGTACCGATCAGTATTCAGTAACTGTCTATTG